>JAXCGZ010017202.1:35000-45000 GCA_037179515.1 Halocaridina rubra | reverse complement strand
AATTAAAAAAGTGTTTAGTTTTTTATAGTGTGCTAAAAATGAGGACATAAATCGAGTCTGTATTTTAGGTGCCAACAAATTCTGATGTAAAATAATTCATACAAAGAACCGCATTTTCAAAAGATTTAAAAATTCAAAGCTATAAATACATACACAAAATAGACAGTAAATGAGGCAGAAATATTTACATAAAAAATGGGATTCAGATTAAAAACGAATTAATATATATATATATATATATATATATATATATATATATATATATATATATATATATATATATATATATATATATACATACATACATATATATATATATATATATATATATATATATATATATATATAGATAGATAGATAGATAGATAGAGAGAGAGAGAGAGAGAGAGAGAGAGAGAGAGAGAGAGAGAGAGAGAGAGAGAGAGAGAGAGAGAGAGAGAGAGAGAGAGAGAGAGAGAGAGAGAGAGAGAGAATCCCAATAAAAAATTTACTTTAGACAGACAAATGGCTGACAGACACGGATATAGATATAAATTGAGAAAATTATCAAAGCATACCTAATACAGCATAAAAGAATGTATTATTTTACAGGAGTTCAGACTCCATGAACTGTGCTATTCTGAACTCTGCAAGTATATCCTTGATCCTGAATACCTGTGTCCAATATTAAGTGTATATCCAGCATTAAAATTGTTCATATATTTACATTTTTGTGTTTTGTGATTGTTCTTTGGATACAGTTATGAAGATCAGGATAATATTACAATATTGTAAAACTAATACTCAAATATAATTTCATATGTGTAATTATCACATATGACACTGTAATGATGGCATATTAGGCAGATCTGGGAGTGTCAGTGGGCACATGTCTCCATATATATATATATATATATATATATATATATATATATATATATATATATATATATATATATATATATATATATATATATATATATATATATCTTGTACAGATTTGTTGTAAAATAAGGTTCTCCAGTCAATAACTGCAAAAAGCTCATTCATTTTGATGTAATCTCCTTTCCGATAGTTCCTCCTCATGTCCTCAGTGCCTCTACTCTCAGGAAGAATATCTTCAATGATATACTCCATCAACAACACACATTGGTCACTCTTTCCAATTGGTGGTTCATACTCAATTTTTTTCAATATCCAACACATTATCTGTGAACACTAGATGTGTGATTACCTAATTGTGATTACCTAATTGTGTTTACGGGAAAGAGCCCAAAGCTCGTATCTTCCCGTCTCCTGATCTGTTCCATTTTATACTTAGTGATACTTATCATACCTGTCCTTAAAACTATGGATTGAGATAGCATTAACTACCTCCTCGCTTAGACAATTCCAATTATCAACTACTCTTACACTGAAAAAGTATTTCCTTACATCCTGCGAAGAAGTTTTCTTACCAAGCTTCAAACTATGACCTCTAGTTCTAGAGCCAGCCATATCAAAATATCGATCCCTATCCACTCTATCATAACCATGAAGGAATTTAAAGACTGTCACCATATCCCCCCTCACTCTTCTAGCTTCCAGTGATGGTAAGTCTAATTCCCTCAGCCTCTCATCATAACTGAGATTGCGTATTTCTGGCACCAGTTTCGTGGCAAGTCTTTGAACTTTTTCAAGCTTAGCTATGTGCTTTTTCAAGTGCGGATTCCAAAAGGGGGCTGCATATTCGAGTTTTGGCCTCACATAGGTTACATAAATATTTCTGAACATTTCCTTGTCCATGTGCCTGAAGGCTACCCTTACATTTGATAAAAATGCATATGCTGCCCTTACTATGCCATTTATATGTATTTCTGGAGACAAATCTGCCAGTATGTTTACTCCTAGATCTCTCTCATTTTCTGTCTCTTGAAGTTGTACTCCAGCCACCGAGTAGTCAAGCTTGGGCCTTCTTGCACTTGTACCCATTCTCATTACCTTACATTTTGAAGTATTGAATTTCATTAGCCACTTTTCTGACCACTCATGCAGATTATTTAGATCCTCCTGAAGTTCTCTACCATTGTTCTCGTTTTTTACTCTCTTCACAATCTTTGCATCATCTGCAAACATATTCATGAATGAATTTACAGACTCTGGTAGGTCATTTACATATACAAGGAACAAAAGTGGCCCTAAAACTGAACCCTGTGGAACTCCACTACTAACTCTTCTCCATTCAGACACTGAGTGTCTTACTCTAACCCTCTGTTCCCTTCCTTCTAAGTAAGTTTTTATCCATTCCAAAACATTTCCACATATTCTAGCCATTGATTGCAGCTTCCTAATAAGTCTCCCATGTGGAACAGTGTCAAACGCTTTCTGGAAGTCTAGGAATATGCAATCTGCCCAGCCCTCTCTCTCCTGTAAGATTTGGCTTACCTCATCATAAAATTCTAATAAGTTTGTTACTGTTGATCTACCTTCTCTGAAGCCATGTTGCCTCATTGACAAAAAGTTGAAGGATTCCAAGTGATGAGAGATATGTTTCCTTAGTAGTTTCTCCATAACTTTGCAAACTATGCTGGTTAAGGAAACTGGTCTATAGTTCAGAGCCGTATCCCTCCTTCCATTTTTGAAGATAGGTATCACATTTGCTTGTTTCCAGCATCTTGGAATCTCCCCCGACTCCAGTGACTCCTTAAATATGATACTTAGTGCCACTGATATTGTGTTTGCGCATTTTTTAAGCACATGAGGGGATATGTCATCGGGACCTGTAGCTTTATGAACATCTAAATCCATCAGCGCTTTGCATACCTCTGTGGCTGTAAGGTTGATGTTCTCTAATACCGGCCCTTGAGCTTCTATCACTGCAATCTGAGGGGGTGGGGTATTTTCTACTGTAAATACTGACTGAAACTCCTTGTTCAATTCTTTGCAGATCTCTTCATCCGTCTCAATGATGCTTCCATCCGCTCTCTTTAGCCTTAAAACCTGTTATTTTACCTTCAGTTTTCCTCTGATAAAGCTGTGGAAAAGCTTGGGATTTTCTTTAGCCTTCCTGGTGATGTCCCTCTCATAGTCTCTCTCTGCCTCTCTCCTTTTACTTAGGTAGTCATTTCTTGCTCTTTTGTAGGTTTGCCAGGCATTTATGTTTTTTCTCCTATACCTTTTCCAGCATTTGTCTCTCCACTCCTTAGCTCTTTTACACCCATTATCGAACCATTTCTCTCTGGCATGAATTACACCTACTTTGGTGACAGGTATGCAGCAATCTACTATCGTCCCATATTTCTCACAAAAGATGTCATACATTTCTTGTACAGATTTGTTGTAAAATAAGGTTCTCCAGTCAATAACTGCAAAAAGCTCATTCATTTTGATGTAATCTCCTTTCCGATAGTTCCTCCTCATGTCCTCAGTACCTCTACTCTCAGGAAGAATATCTTCAATGATATACTCCATCAACAACACACATTGGTCACTCTTTCCAATTGGTGGTTCATACTCAATTTTTTCAATATCCAACACATTATCTGTGAACACTAGATCAAGTAGTGATGGTTCATCCCCACCCCTGGCCCTTGTTGGTTCCATTACATGTTGGTGTAGGAAATTCCCTTGTACGCAATCTAGGAATCTTGCCCCGAATGAGTCCTCACCACTGTGCGGGTCAAGATTTATCCAATCTATCTCTTTATGATTAAAGTCTCCCATAATCAAAATCCTACATTATTTTTTCCCGTGCCATGTTAACAACTGAGTTTATGACTTCAATAGTACCTATATGACTTTCCTCATAAACTTCAAGCCTATTTTGGTTCCTTGGTGGGTTGTATACAACAGTTATTATAATGCTCTCTGACCCAGTATTTATGCGAGCAACAAGAAATTCCTTGAACTCACTTTCTATAGCCAAGTTTATTTCTTCGACTTGAATCCTTTCACTTATGAGCAGTGCTATCCCTCCACCAGTCCTCTCAGATCTTTCAACCCTTAGTATTCTGAAACCCTTAGGAAAAACTGTGACACTGTTTATGTCCTCACTCAACTTAGTCTCTGTAATTGCTACTATATCTGCCTTACTGTTGTGAATCCTATCTTTTAATTCTACTGCCTTACCAGCTAATCCATCAGCATTTGTGTATAACAATCTTAATGAGGCCCCATCCCCTGCTCTTCTGTCATTATCTTCTTTATCTCCCCTTTGTCTGGAAGAACTCTGTAATGAAAAATTTTCTTCTCTTCTTCATTTCTTTCATCATTTAACCTTCTTGCCTCTTGCAACAAGTTTTTGATCTTTCCCATCTTTTCCTGTGTTCTGTATTGTCTAATGAACACTTATTTGAATTCTTGAAGGTCTTTTAGACTTTTTTTTCTCAACAATATTTCCCTACATGTTTCCCCTCTCTCAAAGGTTACTTTTGTTGGTCTCGGCTTTCCTTCCCTCGAATATTTACCTAGTTGGTGTATGTTTACAATATCCTCAGGACCACATACTACTCCAAGCTTTCTTATCAGGTCTACAACCCTAGCTTTATTTTCTTCAAGTCCCCCCTGCCATGTTGGCTCCTGGGACTCGCTTATGCCTGAGATTACCACTGTCTTCTCCTTATCAAGTGCCTGTCTGATGAGTGGGTTTGCCCTTTCCATCACAACGTCTTTCATTTTTTCGATTACTGTCTCTTTATAGTCAACTGTTTGTATGTTTTCCAGTGCCACCACCTTTACAGCCTCTTTTACTGCCACATTCCCCTTTAGTGCATCAGCAAAGGAAGTTTTCATGGCATCATTTTCCATATTCAGCTCCTGGAACTCTTTTCTGAACTGTTCAATGTTTTCCTTAATCTGGACATTCCAAGCAGCAATCTCGTCTCTCTAAGAAGAGAGCAGTGAACTAACATCTAATTCCTTTAGGTTGTCATTCAGCTGTTTGTTTTTATCTTCTTGTTTAGAAAGTCTAGATTCTAGTTGACTCTTTTCCCCTTCCAGCTTTTTTATTCTTTTTTCTAGTTCCTTTCTCTCCTGCCCTTGTGCTTTATTTGCTTCCTCCAAAGATCTTATTTGCTCTCTGAGTGTTTCATTCTCTTTCATTTCTCCATCCATATTCTGAATTTTATCATCAAGGCTTATAACCATTTCCTCTATATTCTTGATTTTCTGCTTGAGTCTCCTGATGGCTACCCCTCCTACCGACCCATGGAAGGGAGAGGTTTGGGACAGAGATGGCGTCATTTTTATGTTCTCCCTCTCACAGAATATAGAAAGAAGACGAGAAAGAGGAAAAAAAAAGAGAAAAACTTTTAATTAAAACAAAACAAAAAAGAAAACAAAAACATTTATTTCCAGTTTGTACAATGGTTATTCAACATTAATAGTAACTTATAAGTAAACATGTAATTAAACTAACAAATAAGAGGGTTAGACATATAGTTAAATTAAATGTAGCTTTCATAGAAAATAATAATGCTGTAATAAAAATGTTACAATAATGTTAATAATAAAGTAGTAAGTATGCCACTAGATACAGGATCGTTATTATCGGCATCATTTCCATATCTGTTTCCTTACAATGAGAATAATTAGTTCTTAATGAGCAGCAACTATTTGTCCAAAAGAAAACTATATAGTTTGCCTTTGAAAGCTGTGTAAGAGGGTGCATTTTTAAGATGCTCTGGAATATTATTCCAGAGTGTTGGCCCTTTGATAGTGATCATCTTTGAAGCTGCTTCTGTGTTTGTTCTGTGAATAAAGAGCTCACTGCTCTGTCTTGTGTTGGTTCCCCTTATATCCCTGACTGTTTTTAAATCAAATAGCCAGCTAGGATAATGATGGTCCAAAATTTTGAATACAAAAACATAAATAGCATAAGCGACCTTATTTTCTGCCCGCAGCCACCCAAGTTTATTGAGAGCTGGTGTGATGTGGTCATATTTTCTTATTCCTCCCAGGGCAACTCGAGCTGCAAAATTAATAAGCTTCTGTATTCTGTTTATCTGAGTCTTAGTGGTAGCTCCCCAAACAGTTGTGCAGTAATTAAGGTGACTTAGGGCTAGAGATTCAACAACATTTATTCGAGTGGTAGTCTCAAAATTGTCTTTTATACGTGATAAGTATATTAATGTTCCTGTAACCTTTTTGCATACTTTATCTATGTGGGAATCAAACAACATGTGGTTATCAAAGTGAATTCCTAGGTTTTTGACTGTTTTGCTAGGTGTGATAATATTGTCGCAAAAATTAATTGTTGTGTTTTCTGGAATTTGTGCTATGTGGAACCTTGAACCAATAAATATGCACTGTGTTTTACTTTCGTTAATTAACAGCCCAATTTCTTGGAAATAGGTTTTAATTTTTGACAGAGTGTTTTCTGCTCTTAAAGTTAGCTCTGGGAGATTATTAATATCACCACTAAGGAGTAGTTGAGTGTCATCTGCATATTGTACGACTAGGCAGTCAGAAATGAAAGAAGATAGATCATTTACGTAAATGGAGAAGAGGATAGGACCAAGTACTGATCCCTGTGGAACACCAAATGATACATTTTTTGGCACAGATATAATGTTGTTAAGACGTATGGACTGTTTACGATTAGATAGATACTCGCTAAACCAGCTTGTATCAATATTTAAGTTAATACATTTACTTAAAAGAATTTCATGGTTTACACTGTCGAAGGCTTTTGATAAGTCTAATAAAATTAGTAAAGATATTTTTTTCATATCTATATTATTATATATACTATTCGTAACTTTAAGCAGTGCAGTTTCCGTCGAAAGTTTCGGTCTGAAACCATGCTGGTTAATACTTATTATTCTATTTGATTCTAAATATGACATAAGTTGGCATGCAACAATTTTTTCTAATATTTTAGAGAAAATGGGTAGCAGGGAAATGGGACGATAGTTTGTCACATCTTCTCTGTCCCCCTTTTTATGCAGAGGTATTACATGTGCTATTTTCCAAGAGTCAGGAAACTTTTTAGTAACAATGGAAGTGTTCATAATAGTTACAATATAGGATGCAATCATGGGTAGAGCATCTTTGATGAACTGAAATGGTATACCATCTGAACCATAAGAGCCAGAGTTTCTTAGGCTCTTTATGGTAAGAATTAGGGTAGCACAATCGATCGGAATTATCTTGAAGTACTCTCTTGTGTTTTCATTGGAAGAATTGTCATTTAAGCAATTACTCATATTCACTGAGTTGATGTTTTCTTGAGTTTTTTCATATGTATTTTTGCCAACGTTAGCAAAATAGTTATTAAAGTTTTCTGCTTTGTCTTTCAACTCCGTAATATTTTCATAACTTTCTGAGGTACTGTTTTCATTTGGTATCATGCTTCTTATCACTTTCCATGTTGCTGCTGTATCATGTCTAGAGT
This sequence comes from Halocaridina rubra, assembly GCA_037179515.1. Lineage (NCBI taxonomy): Eukaryota > Metazoa > Arthropoda > Malacostraca > Decapoda > Atyidae > Halocaridina > Halocaridina rubra. The sequence continues at coordinate 37,649 of JAXCGZ010017202.1, read as the reverse complement.
CATTAAATTGTTTTTTGTAAAAGTCTTTTTTACTTACACTGATGAGAGATCTGACACGTTTCTTTTCTGTTTTATAACGTTCTCGGAGAGTCATATCATATCTATTCATTTTTAGCTCTTTTTGTATTTGATTTCTGATTTGCATTGCCTCTTTGATGTCATTAGTTAGCCAGGGGGCTGAGGGGCGGGTTATTTTTCTTGTTACAATGGGTGCACAACTATCTAAGCATTCAAGGAAGACTTTTGTTAGAATCTCAACCTGCAAATCGACGTTATCTGTGTATTTAATTCTATTAAGTGCATTTGTGTTGTTGATTAATGTTTCACAAAAGCTATCAGGGGAGTAATTTTTTAGACACCGGAATGTCTTGAGGAGAGGCTTCCTTTTGGGCTTGTTTATGTTTAGCATAGCAATGTTCAGCTCGTGGTCTTCACACCGAATTTTTATATCTCCATATAAGTGCTATTTAGTGACTCAGTTTATCTCTTTTCTGGTAACACACATCTTAACTCAAAAACTTGACCATGGTAATTTAAGAATAAAAAGAAAAAGAAAAAAAAATGCAACAAAACAAAAGTCAAACCTGAAAGAAAAATTCGAACCTGTGTCTGAGGTGGCACCCACCTGTTTCTGCTATATATTCTTCCTAACTGATAAACTCACTTGCTAACCAAGGTATGTTATCACAAGATTAGACTTTACATTTAACTCAATATATATACAAAATAAAAACAAAATAGTAAAAGAGAAAGCTAAAAGAAAAGCAAAAAAAAAATGAAGAAAATAAGACAGCTGTACTACTTGGCAACTTAACTCAGTACTGTTGACAGGTGGATATTTGTTTTTTTGTTTTTGTTTTTTTTACTTATTCAATTATTTCGTGTATCAAACTAACTAACAAGTTAATATAAATGGGAAGGATACTGATTTTAACAATATATGGAACCACAGGATCAGGTAAACGGCTTAAGAGCTTTCCCCAGTTTACACAAAAAATTAGGTAATGTGATGTGATGGCTTCACCTCTGGCAACTCTTCTAAATTTCCTTCAAGGCAGAACTGGACGGCAGCTTCTCTCTCCCCTCACGAAAAATGTTCTCAATTTTTTTTCCTTTAATATTTTGGACAGTCTCGTCATACAACAAATATAAGTTTTGTACTCACAATACTCTGCAGGTGTGTGTGTGTGAGTGTAATTACCTAATTGTGCTTACGGGAAAGAGTCCCAACCTCTTAACTTCCCTCTCCTGGTCGGTTCCATTTTGTACTTAGTGATACTTAACATACTTGTCCTTAAAACTATGGATTGAGTTAGCATTAACTACCTCCTCGCTTAGCCAATTCCAGTTATCAACTACTCTTACACTAAAAAAAAAGTACTTCCTTACATCTTACAAAAATGTGCTCTTACCAAGCTTCAAACTATGACCTCTAGTTCTAATGCCAACCATATCAAAATATCGATCCCTATCCATTCTGTCATAACCATGAAGAAATTTAGAGATCTTCACCATACCCCCCCCCTAATTCTTCTAGCTTTGAGTGATGGTAAGTCTAATTCCCCCAGCCTCTCATCATAACTGAGATTGCGTATTTCTGGCATCAGTTTCGTGGCATGTCTTTGAACTTTTTCCAGCCTAACTACGTGCTTTTTCAAGTGCGGATTAAAAAAAAGGGGGCTGCATGTTCAAGCCTTGGCCTCACATAGGTTACTTAAATATTTCTAAACATTTCCTTGTCCATGTGCCTGAATGCTACCCTTGCATTTGCTAAGAAAGCATATGTTGCCCTTATATGCCATTTATATGTATTTTTGGAGACAAATCGACCAGTATGTTTACTCATAGATCTCTCTCATTCTCTGTCTCTCGAAGTTCCACTCCTGACATTGAGTATTCAAGCTTGGGCCTTCTTCCACTTATACCCATTCTCATTACCTTACATTTTGAAGTATTGAATTTCATTAGCCACATTTCTGACCACTCATGGAGACTATTTAGATCTTCCTGAAGTTCTCTACCATTGTGCTCATTTCTTACTTTTTTTTTCACAATTTTTGCATCAGCTGCAAACATTCATGAATAAATGTGTGAGTGTGTGTGTGTGTGTGTATATAATTACCATATTGTTTGTGTCTGTGTGCATATGTGTGAGTGTATGTATAACTCACTCTGCACTTGCATCATCTTCCCCTGCTAAGTTCTCTGTATACATTATTTTGATGTGGTACATTGCTAAGTATGAGTTTGATTGTATTTCTTCCTCTTGCAGACAACGCCTGTTACTACTCCTTGAAGACAGGAGTAAAAAATGGTGAAAGTTGCACGGGCATGGTCCGTAAACGTGGTAGTGGATTAAGAGCCACAGATAACCTTTTTTATTTTGGGGCTTAATAGCTGGCAGTATAGGACTTGCTGTGTTTTTGCGCTCTGCGCTCCGCCCTGGTCCTACACGTCTGTCTCTTGGGCTGATACTGCCGCTCCAGTAGCAATCACTGCAGTCATCAGGGTTAGCTAAACCTTTTTTGTCTTCTGCAATGATACACAAGTTCTTGAAAGCTTATGTAAGTTGCATGGAAAGCTGATAATTTGTAAAGCTGCAAGCCTTTGTGCTGCGTGTAATTCTGCTAAACTGCACTTAGCAAGAGG
>JAXCGZ010017202.1:0-25000 GCA_037179515.1 Halocaridina rubra | reverse complement strand
TATATATATATATATATATATATATATATATATATATATATATAACATATATATATATATATATATATATATATATATATATATATATATATATATATATATATATATATATATATATATATATATATATATATATATATTATATATATATATATATATTATATATATATATATATATATATATATATATATATATATATATATATATATATATATATATATATATATATATATATATATATACAGGGGTTCTCAATTTACTCTGTCCTCAAGTTACAATATTTCGTTGTTACACAACACATCTCCCATGGTTGGCCATGGCACCAGCCGCCCGTTGAAAGACTACGACTGAAGGTATTAGGATGCAACTAGGACTGGTCCAGACAGTTCCAGGTTGAATCTTCCTTCAGGACGGTTCTTTCCTCATGCCTACATCTACACCGAATATTCTGACATATTCATTACACATCTCTTGCTATTCCATTACATTTGACAAGTCACAACATTCTGTACATCTGTCTCTTTTACTTTCCTTTTCCTCACATTTTGTCATTATTTATGGAAGGTTCACAACTATTGGCCCCCAGTACCCGGCATAGTGGGGTGCGAAGAATCTCCGGGGTTCGTGTTGACTCCACCATTGGCTTGAGGGCAGACATGCCTGGTGGTAGTAATGGTTCTGCTCTTAACCTTGCACCTCCTAATAGATCTGCTTCTTTCACTCTTCACTATTCAAACATTCGTGGGCTGAACTCTAATCTTCCGTCTGTGGAACAGCACTTGGGCACTTTCCTCCCTAACCTCCTCCTCCTATCTGAAACCCAGTTGTCTATACATGCTTCCACTGACCCTTTCCAAATCTCCCACTATAATCTGTATGCTCGTTTTCGTTCCAAAGGTGGGGTCTGTGCTTACTGTAACATTAACACTCCTACTGTGAGGCTCATGGACCTTGAATCTCCTGACTTTGATGTTCTCTGGCTAAAAGTCTATCTCTCCACTACCACTATCATCCTTTGCTTCTGCTACTGTTCTCCAAACTCCACCGAGTTTGTGTCTTTCTTTGAATATCTCTCCTCGTGCCATGAGTCCTTGCTATCTTCTCACCCACATGCCGAAGTTCTCTACATTGGAGACTTCAATGTACACCACAGTGAGTGGCTTCATTCTTCTCACACTGATGTGGGAGGAAGCGAGGCTCTTGCTTTCTCTATTACTCACGATCTGGAGCAAATCATCAAACATCCTACTCGTGTTCCTGATCGTCACGAACATGCTGCTAACACTCTTGACCTTTTTTTTACTTCTAACCCTTCAAACTACTCTTATTCCGTGCTTTCCCCTCTTGGTAAATCTGACCACTCCTTGATCTCTGTCTCTTCCATTTTCGCTCCCCCACCACCAATCCCTCCTACTCAACGCCGCCTTTGGCACTTCGAGCGAACTCAATATGAAAATTTGCGTAACTTTCTCTTTGACTTTCCATGGGATGACTACTGCTTTCGGTCCCGCAACCCTGATCGGGTAGCTGTAAAAGTTGCTGAGATCATGACCGCGGGAATGGAGGCGTACATCCCCTCTTCTACAAAAACTTTCTCTCCCCCTAAACCTTGGTTTGACCGTGCCTGCTCCATGGCTATCCAGGCTAGGAATCAGGCTCACCGATCTTACCAAGCCTCTCCTTCCGATTTAACTCGCTCTGCTTTTATTATAGCTAGGAATCGCTGTACAGCTCAGATTCGAAGGTCTAAGGCTTCCTTTATAAGAAGGAAAGTTGATGACCTTAACTCCTCTCCCACTGACAAATGCTTCTGGTCCTTAGCCAAAAACCTCTCCAAAAACTTCTGTAACTCAAGCTTTCCCCCTCTCATTCGTTCTGATGGTTCTATAGCTTGCTCTCCCACTGACAAAGCCACTCTCTTTGGCTCTCATTTTTCTGCCAACTCTTCTATCAACGATTCCAGCGCACCTGTTCCTCAGTCTTTTCCCCTCTCTAACCCTATGCCCTCCCTTATCCTTTCTTCACGCAAAGTTCATAAGGTTCTTCGCTCACTAAAGACAAACAAGGCATCTGGTCCCGATGGTATCCCTGCAAGGTTCCTTAAGGAGTTTGCAGATGAACTTGCTCCCGTGCTTTGCCGTCTTTTTCGCCTCATTCTGTCAACCAGTATCTATCCTTCATCTTGGAAGCATGCTCTAGTTCAACCTGTTCCTAAGAAGGGTGACCGCTCTATTCCTTCTAACTACCGACCTATTGCTCTAACCTCCTCTATTGCTAAAGTTTTCGAAACTTTGCTCAATGCTCACTTCTTGAAACGCCTTGAATCTAACTCACTTATCTCCGATCACCAGTACGGCTTCCGCAAGGCAAGATCCACTGGTGATCTCCTGTTCTATCTTACTCATGTATGGTCATCTTCTCTGAGGAACTATGGGGAATCCTTTGTCGTCGCCCTTGATATCTCTAAGGCTTTTGACAGAGTCTGGCACAAGGCTCTGTTGGCCAAACTCCCTGCCTATGGCTTTACCCCTTCTTTCTGTTCTCTGATTTCCAGTTTTCTAACTGACCGTTCTATATCAGTAGTTGTTGATGGCGCGACATCTAGCCCTTTCTCTGTTTCCAGTGGTGTTCCACAGGGCTCTGTTCTTTCACCTACTCTCTTCCTTCTCTTCATCAATGATCTTCTACAATCCCCATCTTCGTCTCTTCTTCATGCCTTTGCCGATGATTCTACCCTTCACTTTTCCTCTGCCTTTTCTTCACAAGGTATCTTCCCTTTCGCTTTTCTATCGCTACTACTTCCATCGCTGCTCTGATGAGTTGGCGAGTTGCATCCCTCCTCCACTGCCGAGGCCACGAAACACTCGCCAAGCGGCCTCATCTCACAGGTACTGTGTGGAGATTTGTAGCTCGCGGATTGGTCGGTGCAGCGACTGCTTCTTCCCATCTACCTCCAGACTCTGGAACTCTCTTCCTCCTTCTGTCTTTCCTAGTTCTTATGACCTTCCATCCTTCAAAAAGCAGATCTATCGTCATCTCAGAGCCTAGTCCTCCATATCTCTGGGTCCTCTTTACTTTGACTGTTTTTTCTGTCTGTCGTTTTCCTTTGTGTGACATTACCTCATCTCTGCCTTGCCCTTAACCTTTTTCTTTTCCTTCGTCTTGGTATTTTCTTGTGCCCGGGCCTTTGTTGATGAGGGCAGTTTCTGCCTGTCCCGGTGTCACACTCTTTAAAAAAAAAAAAAAAAAAAAAAAATTATTTTGCTTCATTTTTTATAATTTTTGGTCTGCTTTATGTCTCCCAAGTTTGAAGCAGTTTTTTCTAATGGCAGTGCTTTGAAGAAAAGGAAAGCTATCACCAAGGAAGTGTAGACGTGGATATTCGTTACATATTTCTTATTAGCCCTTCACATCTAACAAGTCACAATACTCCCCAGCTCTGTTTCTCTTTGTTTTCTTCGTGCCCAGGCCTGATGAGGGTAGATTCTTTTATTTATTTTTTTTGGCCCCTCCTGGTGTCACAATAAAAAAAAAATTATATATATATATATATATATATATATATATATATATATATATATATATATATATATATATATATATATATATATATATATATATATATATCTTAGTTTTCAAAAGCTACTTAAATTTTTCAGATTTCAGGCTTAAAAAAAAACTGTCAACCTTTGCAAATTAGAGTTTTACATTTAGCGTCCGTAAGCTTTCAAGAACGTTTGTATCTTTACAGATGACAAAAGGGATTTGGCTAACCCTGCTGATTGCAGTGGTTGCCACTAGAGAGGCAATATCAACCAAAGTGGCAGGTGCGGAGGACCCGGGCGGAGCGCAGAGCGCAGAAGGACTACAGGTCATACCGTCTAAACTCGATCCCCAAAATAGAGAAAAGTTTCTCTTCGGATCTTTTTCCACGACCACATACACGAACTTTGTCCTGTCGACTTCCACCGTTTTCTTCTCCTGCCTTGTAGGAACAACTTCACAAGTGGTCTGCAGTGGAAGAAGTCGGTCTTCCGGCAGACGAATGCTTAGAGATGCACCGCTTCAAGCTGGCAAGGAACTTACGCAGGGAGATGAACCAGTTACAGAGTGAGTCTTTAATATATATATATATATATATATATATATATATATATATATATATATATATATATATATATATATATATATATATATATATATATATATATATATATATATGAATGTATGTTCATATACATGCACACATGCATCATGGAATGCGGCCTTATTATGATTGCTGCTTTGGTAGCTGGTAAGAGAGTAGAATTAAAGGATAGGATTCGCAACATTAAGGCAGATATAGTAGCAGTTACAGAGACTAAGTTATGTGATTACATAAATAGTGTCACAGTTTTTCCTAAGGGCCTCGGAATAGTAAGGGTTGAAAGATATGAAATGACTGGTGGAGGGATAGCAATGCTCATGAGTGAAAGATTTCAGGTTGAAGAAATAAACTTTGCTATAGCAAGTGAGTTCAAGGATTTTTTCTTGCTTGCTTTAATACTTCGTCAGAGAGCATTATAATAACTGCTGTATATAACTAACCAAGGATCCAACATAGGCTAGAAGGGTATTGATTATGGGAGATTTTAATCATAAAGAGATAAATTGGATAAATCTTGACCCACACAGTAAGGAGGACTCATTCGAGACAAGATTGCTAGATTGTGTACAAGGAAATTTCCTACACCAACAAGTATGGGAACTAACGAGGGCCAAGGGTGGGGATGAGCCATCGCTGCTTGATCTAGTATTTACAGATAATTTGTTAGATTTTGAAAAAATTGAGTATGAACCACCAATATTGGAAAGAGTGACCACTGTGTGTTGGTGATGGAGTACATCATCGAAGATATTCTGTCTGAAAGTAGAGTCACTGAGGACGCGAGGAGGAACTACCTGAAAGGAGATTACATCAATGTAATTGAGCTTTTTGCAGTTATAGACTGGAGGACCTTATTTAACAACAAATCTGTACAAGAAATGTACGACATCTTTTGTGAGGAATATGGGAAGATAGTAGATTGTTGTATACCTTCCACCAAAATAGGAGTTATTCATGGCAGAGAGAAATGGTTCAATAACTAGTGTAAGAGAGCTAAGGTGTGGAGAGACAAATGCTGGAAAAGGTATAGGAGGAGAAAAAGCATAAATGCCTGGCAGACTTATAAAGGAGCAAGAAATTATTACCTAAGTAAAAGAAGAGAGAAAGAGAGAGACTATGAAAGGGATATCACCAGGAAGACTAAAGGAAATCCTAGACTTTTCCACAGCTTTATCAGAGGAAAACTGAAGGTCAAAGAATAGGTTTTAAAGCTAAAGAGATCGGATGGAAGCATCACTAAGATGGTTGAAGAGATCTGTGAAGAATTGAACAAGGCGATTCAGTCAGTTTTTACAGCAGAAAATACCCCATCCCCTCAGATTTCAGAGATGGGAGCTCATGGGCTGGTATTGGAGAACGTAATTTTTTCAGCCACAGAGGTAAGTAAATTGCTGATTGAGTTAGCCATAAAGCTACATGTCCTGATGATATATCTCTCTATGTACTTAAGAAATGAGCTAAATCAATATCACCGGCACTATGTATCATATCTGAAAAGTCGTTGAAATCTGGGAAGATTCCAAGATGCTGGAAACAAGCAAACGTGATACCTATCACCAAAAAGGGTAGGAGGGACACAGCTCTAAACCATAGACCTGTTTCCTTGACCAGCTTAGTGTGCAAAGTTATGGAGAAACTACTAAGAAAACACACCTCTTTTCACTTGTAATCCTTCAACTTTTTGTCATTGAGACAACATGGCTTCAGAGAATGTAGATTAACAGTAACAGACTTATTAGAATTTTATGATGAGGTAAGGCGTATCTTACAGGAAAGAAAGGGTTGGCCAGAATGCATATTCCTAGACTTCCAGAAAGCATTTGATACTGTCACAGATGTGAGACTTATTAAGTAGCTGCAAGCAATGGCAAAAATAGGTGGAAATGTCTTGGAATTGATAAAGACTTACTTAGATGAAAGGGAACAGAGGGTTAGAGTAAGACGCTCAGTGTCTGAATGGAGAAGGGTTAGTAGTGGAGCTCCACAGGGTTTCAGTTTTAGGGCCACTTTTATTCCTTGTATATGTAAATGACCTACCAGAGTCTTCAACTTCATTCTTGAATATGTTTAAAGATGATGCAAAGACCGCAAAGAAAGTAAGAGACGAGAACAGTGGTAGAGAACTTCAAGAAGATCCAAGTATTCTGCATGAGTAGTCAGAAAAGTGGCTTTGAAATTCTTTACTACTAAATGTAAGACAATGAGAATGAGTACAAGTGCAAGGCTCAAGCTCGACTACTCAATGGCAGGAGCAGAACTTCAAGAGACAGAAACTGAGAGAGGTCTATGAGTAAGCATACTGGCCCATTTGTCTCCAGAAATGCATATAAATGGCATAGTATGGACAGCATATGTTTCTTAGCATATGTAGGGGACATGGACAAAGAAATGTTCAGAAAAATTTATGTAAACTATGTAAGGCCAAAGTTTGAATATGCAAACTCCTTTTGGAATCCACACTTGAAAAAGCCCGTAGTTAAGCTGGAAAAAGTTCAAAGACATGCCACGAAACTGGTATCAGAAACACTCAATCTTATTAATCAGGAGAGGCTGAGAGAATTAGACTCACCATCACTCGAAGCCAAAGGGATGAGGGAGAATATGGTGACGGGTTTTAAATTTCTTCATGGTTATGACAGAGTAAATAGGGGTCAATATTTAGATATGGCTGGCACTAGAGCTAGAGGTCATAGTTTGAAGCTTGGTAAGGAAACTTCTTTGCAGGAAGTAAGGAAGTACTTTTTTAGTGTAAGAGTAGTTGATAATTGGAATTGGCTAAGCTAGAAGGTAGTTAATGCTAACTCAATCCATAGATCTAAGGACAAGTATGATAAGTATCACTAAGTACAAAATGAAACCGATCAGGGGACGGGAAGTTACGAGCTTGGGGCTCTTTTTCGGTAACTCAGTTTGATATTACACACACACACACACACACACACACACACACACACACACACACACACACACACACACACACACACACACACACACACACACAAATATTTATGTAACCTATGTGAGGCCAAAACTCGAATATGCAGCCCCCTTTTGGAATCCGCACTTGAAAAAGCACATAGCTAAGCTTGAAAAAGTTCAAAGACATGCCACGAAACTGGTGCCAGAAATACGCAATCTCAGTTATGATGAGAGGCTGGGGGAATTAGACTTACCATCACTCGAAGCTAGAAGAGTGAGGGGGGATATGGTGACAGTCTTTAAATTCCTTCATGGTTATGATAGAGTGGATAGGGATCGATATTTTGATATGGCTGGCTCTAGAACTAGAGGTCATAGTTTGAAGCTTCGTAAGAAAACTTCTTTGCAGGATGTAAGGAAATACTTTTTCAGTGTAAGAGTAGTTGATAATTGGAATTGGCTAAGCGAGGAGGTAGTTAATGCTATCTCAATCCATAGTTTTAAGGACAGGTATGATAAGTATCACTAAGTATAAAATGGAACCGATGAGGAGACGGGAAGATACGAGCTTTGGGCTCTTTCCCGTAAACACAATTAGGTAATCACAATTAGGTAATCACACATATATATATATATATATATATATATATATATATATATATATATATATATATATATATATATATATATATATATATATATATATAGATAGATAGATATATATATATATATATATATATATATATATATATATATATATATATATATATATATATATATATATATATATATATATATATATACCCCAGCTCCAACCAGTGTGTATGCGCCTCCATTAGAAAGAGAACTAATAGTGACACAAAAAACGCCATAACAGGAAAGCAAACATATATTTATTACTATTATTATTATTATTATTATTATTATTATTATTATTATTATTATTATTATTATTATTATTATTATTATTAGTTATAGTAGTAGTAGTAGTTGTTGTTGTAGTTATACATACATCATTATATCACTAGAAATTCTAATATCAATAAAGTTGGAAGGGATAAGTAGTCACCGTGGCTCAAGCGGTAGCGTCTGCGACTTTGAGGCGTCAGGTCGAGGGTTCGCTCCCCGTCACGGTCTGAGGTTAGCAAGGGCATGCACTCAGGGTAACGATTACAAAAGCCAAAGCAAGTCCTTCGCAAGAAGGCAACCGTCCTAGCCCTTGGTAGAAAAGGAAGTCCGTGACGTATAACTGGAACTGGAACAACAAAGTTGGATGGGATGAGAGGTTATAGGAAATCTCTGACCTCATCGAGTGCACCCTCTTAGTCCTATTCAGGGTATCACCGATGGAAATTGGTGGATGGGAGTAGGATGGTTTGGATTTTGGGGGAAAAGCACGAATATTATATAAAGAGATAAGTTGAGAGAGGGACAGACCCTAATGCTAAGGTATGCCTCTATAGATGAGTGTGAATAGAGTCAGGTGGCTCTCTCTCATAGTCTAAGCATTTTATTCCTTTGAAATAAGTAGATTAGAAAATGTTTTCTTGTTATGAAGCAGTGAACTTTAAGTTAAAGAATAATATCACTGAATAAAGTGAATTCAATAAATATAATAATGAAATGAATAGTAGTTATGACAACAGAAGTGACAATAATAAAACTCTGAATTTTATCACCTGCCAGCTATTATGTGCCAGAGAGCAGTTTCAATGACGTAAACGAGAGCAGCAAAAGCGACTTACCGGAAAATAGTGAGAAGTTCGCTTTTACCATTTGGACGACTTCAAGAACCACCTCTTCGATCACTGTGTATTATACAAACACTAGCACTACCGTGAGACTGTCTTATGTCTGTGCCGCTGCGGCTGTTAGTTACCCCCCATTCAACTGCTAGATGATTAAAACACAAGAACCATGAACATTATCAAACACACAAAAGAAATTATTCTCATATGTACAAAGTCATACAACTACCTACTTACATACAAAGCAGACATTAATACAAACACTTCCACATGGTATTTTGAAAATAGGTGTCTCTGTTGGTGACATGCAAGCATAGAGAAAAATACAGATCAGTCTCTTATAACGAGAAATTTTATTTAATTTTATCTTTTAGTTTGTTAGGAAGAATCCATAATAAATTATAAAAAGAAATATTGTGTATGTTATCCAAATCCCAAACCCAATTCAATGGAGAGGTTTGAAGTCAGAAACGATATCAGACAGTAAAATATTGAGCCCAAGCCAGACATGAGACTCTAAGGCTACGGCACACCAGACGCAACGACCCGGGAGGGATGACGCGACATGATGAAACTCATTAAATTATAGGTGGGTGGTTACACTGGATGAGCGGGGAGGTTTGTTGCTCCACTTACCCTCCTTGCTTGATGCTACGCGATACAGCATGTTTCAAAATGACGCGCACTGCTTAGCGACATCCCTAGCTATTTTCATCATTTTCATCATGTCGACTGAACAAATTATTGGAGATGTTGACGCTTCCTATTTGGACAGGCATCGCGATGACAGTGAGCTCGCGGTTCATCGCTCCACACTACCTCCCCGCTCATCTCATCTGGTGTGGCTGTAGCCTAAGGGGCAAATGTGAAACAGTGACTCCATAAATACCTAGGAACTCTGTTTACATAGGCTGATAATAATAACAGTAATTATAATAATAATAGTAAAGATTGCTTCAGTGTACTACTGGCAATAATCAAATGATCAACCCTTATTAGCACTATTGCGATTTCATGCATATCATATTTCATGTATAAACAATGGCCAATTTATGATTATTCAAAGCCATTGCAAGAAAAAAGTCATTAATAAAGTCATTCCCCAGTCTGATACTTCATTCAATCCAGACACTGACTTTTTCAGTTTGCAGTATGAAACACTGCCATTGCTATCTTTTTCTATAAAACATTCAGGTTGTCCTACATATATTTATCTATCAATGTCTGCACTAAAAAATGCAGTGCATATTTTTTCACTGCCACATCCGCTATTGTGTGCACTGTCAACATCTCCGATGCTGGGGCAAACGTCTCCGTAATCGATATCCTTCATATGTGAATATCAATTGGCTACATACCTAGCCTTAAACTTTGGGTTCAGGTTTTGTATTAAAGACCCACCTCCCACATACTGCAGTGCTACCCTCTGGTAACTTGGTGAGTTTGAAGGTCTTGTTAACCTTGAGAGAACAAAATTTCTTCATTCATGGCCTTCCTCCAATGAATTGACTCTGGAATTGTTATGACTTCTTGGTAGGTGACTGGTACTGGGATGTGTGACATTCTGTAGTAGTAATGCATTAAGTTCTCATATGTCAAATTAGTGACATTCATTGATAGCATCAGTAACATATTCATCTAGATTCCTAGGTCTTTTTCTCTCCCATATTAGATATCTTTCTTTTCTGCATCTGTGCTTGTTTTTGTTGGGGATCTTCTTCCATCAACTATGTTTAATGGCATCTCGCCTGCCATTCCTTTAAGTTTTACTTGTCTAAGTATCATATCCAACAGATTGTTGCCATCATTTGCACGTATCTCAGCTCTGGTTGGTTTGGTTTTACTTGGCAAATTGTCAATGCTGCGAACACTAGATTTACTGTTTATAACTTGGATATAGCTTATGTTTCTGAGCTGTTTGAATGTCAGAATAATAAATTAGGTAAGCTGGAATCTGGTCGTCATATCCAACAAATACTTCTTCCTTTCTTCCAGGATCAAGTTTCTTCTTATCTTCTTCATATGCATGATATTCTGTTCCAAATACATTCCTCTTGCTGAGACTGGCCATTTTCCTGTCATAAGTTTAACTGGTGTTTTTCGAGTTCTAAGATTATTGCACCTGCTCCTATAGTTTTCACATCAAAATTCCAAACACTTTTGGGAGTTGTGCTTCAATCAGTAAATATCAAGCCGTGTCAAAAGTTGACTTGTGGGATCTTCAACCATTCCATTCTGTTCTGGAGAAAAGGAGCAGAAAATTCCTGTCTAACTTTATTCTCTGTAAGCAGTGATTTGAATTCCTCACTCGTAAACCCCAATCCCTGATCACATTATAGGCGCTTGATATTCCCATAAGACGCTGTGTCTACTAGGCACCTCTTTATGGCATGCAGTATCACTTTTATTCCTCAGCAGATAAATTTCGATGGCTCTGGAGTAGCCATCAACAAAAGAAATACCATACTTTCATTCTCCTCATGCAGTTGGGTCAGTAGGGCCCACAACATCGCTGTGCACTAAATCTAGTCGATGAAGTCCCTCTTTTGGTCTGTCTCCCTATTCCTAATATGTGTCATCTTACCAAGGGCATATGTGCTATAGTTAAATATGTCCCTATGTGTTATATGCATTTCATCAGTAGCTGCTTCAAGTGTTTGTACATCAGCTATATAACAATACCTAGTTTTTTGTGCCATTCCTCTAGGCTATGTTCACGTTCCCCAGGATACACTTTATTTAATATGTCAATCTGAGACTTAGTGTGGGACCCGCCTCTGTGCAGGTAAAATTGCTTATTTTTCTCCATAATGCCAAAATTGTTGCTGTCCTTGGTAGATAGTGTGCTGCCATTAGGTGAAAACGTAATGCTATGCTTACTCTTTATTGTCTTTCATACTTGCAGTTTCCTTGCTTAAACCTGGTATGTACAGAGTGTCTCTCAGCAATATTTTTAAGGCTTGCCGTCTCTTTCTTGAATGATGTCCCTCATAGTGCCAACCCTTTGTGCAGTGCCTTGTTGTTTCTGGCCAATCTAAAGCTCTATGTAGTGATTGTCGGGGTTGAAAGAATTTTGGAATGTTTCTGGTTTTTTGGTTATGATTTTCAATGTGAGATGTACAACTACTACCAAGCATGAGCAAATTTTTTCTTTCTTTCAATCCTAATATTTTCACAACCCTGTCCTGTTATCACTCTTGACTTCCTTGGCCTATTGAAGTCTTGGAGAATGTGTGAAGTGGAAAGTATAAGTTCCCTCTCCAGTTGCGTCATTTGCAGAATTCACAGAATTTTTACTCTTCCTCGCTCTTCCCACCCTATATTCCTCAGAGTTATTAGGATTTGAATGATAAAAATTGCATCACTTTTAAGGGTTAGAGGGACTAGTTGTCTACTTACCTGTACCGTGCATATTACATTTGAATGCGGATTGGCCTGGTTCAACACATTTGTAACAAAACTTATGATTCTTTGTACTGTTACTGCTAGTAACCATAATGCTCTCTGTACCTTCAGCATCCTTGAGGTGGTCTTCATGGCTCAGTAAGACTAATTTTAGCTCTTCGTATTTTTATTGGGGACTACGTTGTTTAGAATTAACCATAAAACTAGTGTAATTCTGTAGTAATCAGTTAAGTGCATAAATTACCTTAAGGCCATCACTTATGACCTCACCCGGTTCTCTGAACGAAGAAACAGCCTCGTCTATAGATTCTAAGTATGATGCACCAGAACAATTTCCATATTCAAATTATTATTATTATTATTATTATTATTATTATTATTATTATTATTATTATTATTATTATTATTATTATTATTATTGTTATTATTATTATTATTATTATTATTATTATTATTATTATTATTATTATTATTATTATTATTATTATTATTATTATTATTATTGTTATTAATATTTAGTGTAGTCACTGTGGCAAAGTGGTAACCTTCGTGACTTTGAAGCGTCAAGTCGAGGGTTCGCGGCCCGTCACAGTCTGTGGTTAGCAATGACATCCGCTCAGGGTAGCGATAACACCTACCAAAATCAAAGTCAATCCAGAGAATGTACCGTCTGATCCCTTAGTAGAAAAGGGATTCCATGACGTAAAACCGATCACATTGATATTATTATTATTATTATTATTATTATTATTATTATTATTATTATTATTATTATTATTATTATTATTATTATTATTATTCAACATTTTATGTGTAGCTCCTAGTCTCCGTTTGGGGAGTGGACACACTAGAACTGAGCATTTTGCTGCTACGCTACTGCGTATCATTATTATTATTATTACTATTATTATTATTATTATTATTATTATTATTATTATTATTATTATTATTATTATTATTATTATTATTATTATTATCATCATTATTATCATCATCTTTTGTAAACAGCCATCCCATGTATATATGGAGTTACTGTTTCTCATTAGCTCCTTAAAGCAATGATTCCCAACCGGGGTGCTGAGGCACCCTAGTGTGGCGCAAAATTGGCTAGGTGGTGCCGGAGAATTTGGAATTGATAAAGCACTTTAGACTTGAAAGGTTGCTGCTTGGATGCTTATTACTACTTAGGAAACTGTTGGTGGTGCTTGTCAGTGAAGAGAACAATGGATATGCCACGTGTGTTTCATATGGCAGCGAACAATCTCAGTCAGTTTCATATGTTTTTGAGAATATATTAAATCTGTGTCCTCAGGGGGGCATCAGGATTTGGAGAGATTTTGAACAAGGAACACTAAACCGGAATGGGACATTTTGGCGACGATACCTTTATTGTCAAGCTGTTTTGTCTTTTTTGACACTTACCTGTTTTGGATAGGTTAGGTTAGGATAGGTTAGTTATATTGATTTTTTTTTTAATATAGTAAAGGTGTCATCCATGGCACCAAAAGGTCCGCTTCAAAACGGCGGCACCAAAATGTACCCGAACCCGCTAACCCGTCCCCCCTCACATGGCACTGACCAGTTGTTTTATAATTACCTGGCGGCATCTTTTGTGATGGTGTTTATATATATATATATATATATATATATATATATATATATATATATATATATATATATATATATATATATATATATATATATATATATATATATATATATATGAGTCATTTTGACCACGATCGGTACTTGAACAAAGGACTTATAATTACTAAGTCAAGGCGCTACCAACTACACCACAGGAGGTTAAAAGGAATCAGACCTAATAGCTTATATCTGCTATAATTAGGAATGAACGCATTCTATCTGAATTCCACTATGTTCATATTGCAGATTTCCCAACCTCACTCATGGTTTGATTTTCGCACTTAATTCAATTCCCAATCTCATTCGGGCCCAACAATAACCAAATAAGTACATTACAAGTCCCGGTCGGGGTAAATCATTATTCATGTTTTCACATATGTAATGTGCTTATTTGGTTTATATATATATATATATATATATATATATATATATATATATATATATATATATATATATATATATATATATATATATATATAGTGTGTGTGTGTGTGTGTGTGTGTGTGTGTGTGTGTGTGTGTGTGTGTGTGTGTGTGTGTGATTACCTCTTTGTGTTTACGGGAAAGAACCCAAAGCTCGTATTTTCGCGTCTCCTGATCGCTTCCATTTTGTACTTAGTGATACTTATCATACCTGTCCTTAAAACTATGGATTGAGATACCATTAACTACCTCCTCACTTAGCCAATTCCAATTATCAACTACTCTTACACTGAAAAGTATTTCCTTACATCCTGCAAAGAAGTTTTCTTACGAAGCTTCAAACTATGACCTCTAGTTCTAGAGCCTGCCATAGCAATATATCGATCCCTATCCACTCTATCATAACATGAAGGAATTTAAAGACTGTCACCATATCCCCCCTCAAGCTTCTAGCTTCGAGTGATGGTAAGTCTAATTCTCTCAGCCTCTCATCATAACTGAGATTACTTATTTCTGGCAACAGTTTCGTGGCATGTCTTTGAACTTTACAAGCTTAGCTATGTGCTTTTTCAAGTTCGGATTCCAAAAGGGGGCTGCATATTCGACTTTTGGCCTTACATAGGTTACATAAATATTTCTGAACATTTCCTTGTCCATGTGCCTGAAGGCTACCCTTACATTTGATAAGAAGGCATATGCTGCCCTTACTAAGCCATTTATATGTATTTCTGGAGACAAAATCTGCCAGTATGTTTACTCCTAGATCTCTCTCATTTTCTGTCTTTTGAAATTGTACTCCAGCCACCGAGTAGTCAAGGTTGGACCTTCTTGCATTTGTACCCAGTCTCATTACCTTGCACTTTGAAGTATTGAATTTCATTAGCCATTATTCTGACCACACATGCAGACTATTTAGATCTTCCTGAAGTTCTCTACCATTGTTCTCGTTTCCTACTTTCTTTACAATCTTTGCATCATCTGCAAACATATTCATGAATGAATTTACAGACTCTGGTAGGTCATTTACATATACGAGGAACAAAAGTGACCCTAAAACTGAACCTTGTAGAACTCCACTACTAACTCTTCTCCATTCAGACACTGAGTGTCTTACTCTAACCCTCTGTTCCCTTCCTTCTAAGAAAGTTTTTATCTATTCCAAGACATTTCCACCTATTCTAACAATTGCTTGCAGCTTCCTAATAAGTCTCCCATGTGGAACAGTGTAAAACGCTTTCTGGAAGTCTAGGAATATGCAATCTGCCTAGCCCTCTCTTTCCTGTAAGATTCGGCATACCTCATCATAAATTTCTAAAAGGTTTGTTACTGTTGATCTACCTTCTCTGAAGCTATGTTGCCTCACTGACAAAAAGTTGAAGGATTCCAAGTGAAGAGAGATATGTTTCCTTATTAGTTTCTCCATAACCTTGCAAACTATGCTGGTCAAGGAAACAAGTTTATTTCTTTAACTTGAATCCTTTCACTTATGAGCAGTGGTATCCCTCCACCAGTCCTCTCAGATCTTTCAACCCTTAATATTCTGAAGCCCTTAGGAAAAACTGTGACACTGTTTATGTCCTCACTCAACTTAGCCTCTGTAATTGCTACTATATCTGCCTTACTGTTGTGAATCCTATCTTTTAATTCTACTGCCTTACCAGCTAATCCATCAGCATTTGTGTATAACAATCTTAATGATCTGTGATTACCTAATTGTGATTACCTAATTGTGTTTACGGGAAAGAGCCCAAAGCTCGTATCTTCCTGTCTCCTGATCGGTTCCATTTTATACTTAGTGATACTTATCATACCTGTCCTTAAAACTATGGATTGAGATAGCATTAACTACCTCCTCGCTTAGCCAATTCCAACCCTAGACACTCACCTAGGCATACAAACTTTGGGAAGGCCCGATCATACCACGGCACGTACTCAAACCAGCGTTACACATCCAACGGCAGGTACAGACACCAGGATCCATGGGCTAACCCCAGAACACACTACAATGATGAATTCCCAGCAGAATCACACAGTCGAAACTACAACTATGACTATGGATACCACCCCAATGAAACATGGTAAGAATGTAACATTAGTACATGTGAACGCTCAGTCCCTGCTCGCTCATTTTGAGGAAATAATAATGCTCACAAAAGACTACAACATAGTCATCCTCTGTGTAAGTGAAACTTGGCTTCCTCCTACAACTGAAAATAAATATGTGAAAATCCCAGAGTTTAAAATATTTCGCAATGACCATGGCCGAGGGGGTGGGGTTTGTATTTATGTTAGAAATTATCTTAGTGCATCAGAAATAACCACAGGTTTAGAAAAAACTGAGGAGCTCGAAGATTTATGGATCACTGTGCAGTATCAGAAACTTCCATCTTTCATTGTAGGGTGTGTTTACCGTCACCCTAAAGCACCTACCAGTTCATTCAATCATCTGCTAGAAACATTCAGAAATATCTGTGTGCGTCATAAACCCATATACATACTTGGTGATTTTAATGATGACTTGCTCTCAGCAGATAACAAAATGAAAAGGGTGATCAACACTGTGAAGTTAACACAAATAGTGACAAAACCGACCCGCATAACCCCTAATTCTAGGACTTTTATAGATCTGATAATAACAAATAAAGTGGAAAGTATACCCTATTGGGACGTAGTTCCCTGCCCAATTGCAGACCACGAGCTGAACATTGCTATGCTAAACATAAACAAGCCGAAAAGGAAGCATCTCCTCAAGACATTCCGGTGTCTAAAAAATTACTCCCCTGATATCTTTTGTGAAACATTAATCAACAACACAAATGCACTTAATAGAATTAAATACACAGATAACGTCGATTTGCAGGTTGAGATTTTAACAAAAGTCTTCCTTGAATGCTTAGATAGTTGTGCACCCATTGTAACAAGAAAAATAACCCGCCCCTCAGCCCCCTGGCTAACTAATGACATCAAAGAGGCAATGCAAATCAGAAATCAAATACAAAAAGAGCTAAAAATGAATAGATATGATATGACTCTCCGAGAACGTTATAAAACAGAAAAGAAACGTGTCAGATCTCTCATCAGTGTAAGTAAAAAAGACTTTTACAAAAAAACAATTTAATGACTCTAGACATGATACAGCAGCAACATGGAAAGTGATAAGAAGCATGATACCAAATGAAAAGAGTACCTCGGAAAGTTATGAAAATATTACGGAGTTGAAAGACAAAGCAGATAACTTTGATAACTATTTTGCTAACGTTGGCAAAAATACATATGAAAAAACTCAAGAAAACATCAACTCAGTGAATATGAGTAATTGCTTAAATGACAATTCTTCCAATGAAAACACAAGAGTACTTCAAGATAAATCCTATAGATTGTGCTACCCTAATTCTTACCATAAAGAGCCTAAGAAACTCTGGCTCTTATGGTTCAGATGGTATACCATTTCAGTTCATCAAAGATACTCTACCCATGATTGCATCCTATATTCTAACTATTATGAACACTTCCATTGTTACTAAAAAGTTTACTGACTCTTGGAAAATATCACATGTAATACCTCTGCATAAAAAGGGGGACAGAGAAGATGTGACAAACTATCGTCCCATTTCCCTCCTACCCATTTTCTCTAAAATATTAGAAAAAATTGTTGCATGCCAACTTATGTCATATTTAGAATCAAATAGACTACTAACGATTAGCCAACATGGTTTCAGACCAAAACTCTCGACGGAAACTGCAGTGCTTAAAGTTACGAATAGTATATATAATAACATAGATATGAAAAAAATATCTTTGCTAATTTTATTAGACTTATCAAAAGCCTTCGACAGTGTAAACCATGAAATTCTTTTAAGTAAATGTATTAACTTAAATATTGATCCAAGCTGGTTTAGCGAGTATCTATCTAATCGTAAACAGTCCATACGTCTTAACAACATTATCTCTGTGCCAAAAAATGTATCATTTGGTGTTCCACAGGGATCAGTACTTGGTCCTATCCTCTTCTCCATTTACGTAAATGATCTATCTTCTTTCATTTCTGACTGTCTAGTCGTACAATATGCAGATGACACTCAACTACTCCTTAGTGGTGATATTAATAATCTCCCAGAGCTAACTTTAAGAGCAGAAAACACTCTGTCAAAAATTAAAACCTATTTCCAAGAAATCGGGCTGTTAATTAACGAAAGTAAAACACAGTGCATATTTATTGGTTCAAGGTTCCACATAGCACAAATTCCAGAAAACACAACAATTAATTTTTGCGACAATATTATCACACCTAGCAAAACAGTAAAAAACCTAGGAATTCACTTTGATAACCACATGTTGTTTGATTCCCACATAGATAAAGTATGCAAAAAGGTTACAGGAACATTAATGTACTTATCACGTATAAAAGACAATTTTGAGACTACCACTCGAATAAATGTTGTCAAATCTCTAGCCCTAAGTCACATTAATTACTGCACAACTGTTTGGGGATCTACCACTAAGACTCAGATAAACAGAATACAGAAGCTTATTAATTTTGCAGCTCGAGTTGCCCTGGGAGGAATAAGAAAATATGACCACATCACACCAGCTCTCAATAAACTTGGGTGGCTGTGGGCAGAAAATAAGGTCGCTTATGCTATTTATGTTTTTGTATTCAAAATTTTAGACCATCATTATCCTAGCTGGCTATTTGATTTAAAAACAGTCAGGGATATAAGGGGAACCAACACAAGACAGAGCAGTGAGCTCTTTATTCACAGAACAAACACAGAAGCAGGTTCAAAGATGATCACTATCAAAGGGCCAACACTCTGGAATAATATTCCAGAGCATCTTAAAAATGCATCCTCCTTCACAGCTTTCAAAGGCAAACTATATAGTTTTCTATTGGACAAATAGTTGCTGCTCATTAAGAACTAATTATTCTCATTGTAAGGAAACAAATATGGAAATGATGCCGATAATAACGATCCTGTATCTAGTGGCATACTTATTACTTTATTATTAACATTATTGTTAACATTTTTATTACAGCATTATTATTTTCTATGAAAGCTACATTTAATTTAACTATATGTCTAACCCTCTCATTTATTAGTTTAATTACATGTCTACTTATAAGTTACTATTAATGTTGAATAAGCATTGTACAAAATGGAAATAAATGTTTTGATTTGATTTGATTTGATTTGAATTATCAACTACTCTTACACTGAAAAAGTATTTTCTTACATCCTGCAAAGAAGTTTTCTTACGAAGCTTCAAACTATGACCTCTAGTTCTAGAGCCAGCCATATCAAAATATCGATCCCTATCCACTCTATCATAACCATGAAGGAATTTAAAGACTGTCACCATATCCCCCCTCAAGCTTCTAGCTTCGAGTGATGGTAAGTCTAATTCCCTCAGCCTCTCATAATAACTGAGATTGCGTATTTCTGGCACCAGTTTCGTGGCATGTCTTTGAACTTTTTCAAGCTTTGCTATGTGCTTTTTCAAGTGCGGATTCCAAAAGGGGGCTGCATATTCGAGTTTTGGCCTCACATAGGTTACATAAATATTTCTGAACATTTCCTTGTCCATGTGCCTGAAGGCTACCCTTACATTTGATAAGAATGCATATGCTGCCCTTACTATGCCATTTATATGTATTTCTGGAGACAAATCTGCCAGTATGTTTACTCCTAGATCTCTCTCATTTTCTGTCTCTTGAAGTTGTACTCCAGCCACCGAGTAGTCAAGCTTGGGCCTTCTTGCACTTGTACCCATTCTCATTACCTTACATTTTGAAGTATTGAATTTCATTATCCACTTTTCTGACCACTCATGCAGATTATTTAGATCCTCCTGAAGTTCTCTACCATTGTTCTCGTTTTTTACTTTCTTCACAATCTTTGCATCATCTGCAAACATATTCATGAATGAATTTACACACTCTGGTAGGTCATTTACATATACAAGGAACAAAAGTGGCCCTAAAACTGAACCCTGTGGAACTCCACTACTAACTATGTGTATATGTATATGTATATGTATATGTATTTATATGTATATATGTATGTATATGTGTATATGTATATGTATGTGCATGTCTATATGTATCAATAATTACTACTTTTGATTCATAACTCTATCTATATACAAAAGCTGTAGTAATGATGATGGTAATAATAATAATAATAATAATAATAATAATAATAATAATAATAATAATAATAATAATAATAATAATGATAATAATAATAATAATAATAATAATAATAATAATAATAATAATAATAATAATAATAATAATAATAATAATAATAATAATAATAATAATAATAATAATAGTAATAATAATAATGATAATAATAATAATAATGATAATAATAATAATAATGATGATAATAATAATCATGATGGTGGTAGCAATGGTTGTGATAATAGTGATAATGGATTAATTGACGTAATTCTCTCTCACGTACATAATTTGAAGGGTGGAGAAGGGGAAAGGCTTTCAGTCTTTCTCTTTCTTTTCCTTCCAAATTTATCTTCCATTATATGGCACTGTGTTTATGTGTATGTATGTATGTATGTTCAGGTTTATATGTGTACGTATATGCAATTAAGTACATACACTTTCCTCTGCTGTGTTACCCTCAGATGACAATGATGTGTATGAGTATGCATGGATGTGTCTTTATCTGTAGTAAGGACGAATAACTCCTTTTGCTGAAATGAATACCACAAACTCTCTCTCTCTCTCTCTCTCTCTCTCTCTCTCTCTCTCTCTCTCTCTCTCTCTCTCTCTCTCTCTCTCTCTCTCTCTCTCTCTCTCTCTCTCTCTCTCTCTCTCTCTCTCTCTCTCTCTCTCTCCTTGATATGTATGGCTATGAAGCCCCAGTGGTGTTTCTATTGCTCATCTAATTAATGCATGCATATATATATATATATATATATATATATATATATATATATATATATATATATATATATATATATATATATATATATATATATATATATATATATGTGTGTGTGTGTGTGTGTGTGTGTGTATGTATGTGTGTGTATATATATATATATATATGTATGTACCTACTTATTATTCTAACCTGAAAATTGTTATTCTATATCTGCTTCAAATTGTCTGCAGTAGTACTGTTGAAAAGTGAAATGCAACTTAAATGATAGCACTCAACAAGGGCTATTGAAAATATTGTCACAATGATTACTCTTCAAAGTACTCTTCAATTATTACACTATATTTTATTATTAATTACTTGCTATGATATTTAAAATTAATTGCAAATTCTATTAGTATGTTATTTATACATAACCACATAGATTGTAATGTTATCAACTGCAATATGACTGGGAGTGCCCATGTGCACATGTCCCCATGTACAGTTATCTGAATAAATAAAAAAAAAAAACTAACTCTTCTCCATTCAGACACTGAGTGTCTTACTCTAACCCTCTGTTCCCTTCCTTCTAAGTTATTTTTATCCATTCCAAAACATTTCCACCTATTCTAGCCATTGATTGCAGCTTCCTAATAAGTCTCCCATGTGGAACAGTGTCAAACGCTTTCTGGAAGTCTAGGAATATGCAATCTGCCCAGCCCTCTCTTTCTTGTAAGATTTGGCTTACCTCATCATAAAATTCTAATAAGTTTGTTACTGTTGATCTACCTTCTCTGAAGCCATGTTGCCTCACTGACAAAAAGTTGAAGGATGCCAAGTGAAGAGAGATATGTTTCCTTAGTAGTTTCTCCATAACTTTGCAAACTATGCTGGTCAAGGAAACTGGTCTATAGTTCAGAGCCGTATCCCTCCTTCCCTTTTTGAAGATAGGTATCACATTTGCTTGTTTCCAGCATCATGGAATCTCCCCTGACTCCAGTGACTTTTTAAATATGATACTTAGTGCCACTGATATTGAGTTTGCGCATTTTTTAAGCACATGAGGGGATATGTCATCAGGACCTGTAGCTTTATGAACATCTAAATCCATCAGCGCTTTGCATACCTCTGTGGCTGTTAGGTTGATGTTCTCTAATACCGGCCCTTGAGCTTCTATCACTGCAATCTGAGGGGGTGGGGTATTTTCTACTGTAAATACTGACTGAAACTCCTTGTTCAATTCTTTGCAGATCTCTTCATCCGTCTCAGTGATGCTTCCATCCGTTCTCTTTAGCCTTAAAACCTGTTCTTTTACCTTCAGTTTTCCTCTGATAAAGCTGTGGAAAAGCTTGGGATTTTCTTTAGCCTTCCTGGTGATGTCCCTCTCATAGTCTCTCTCTGCCTCTCTCCTTTTACTTAGGTAGTCATTTCTTGCTCTTTTGTAGGTTTGCCAGGCATTTATGTTTTTTCTCCTCCTATACCTTTTCCAGCATTTGTCTCTCCACTCCTTAGCTCTTTTACACCCATTATCAAACCATTTCTCTCTGGCATGAATTACACCTACTTTGGTGAAAGGTATGCAGCAATCTACTATCTTCCCATATTTCTCACAAAAGATGTCATACATTTCTTGTACAGATTTGTTGTAAAATTAGGTTCTCCAGTCAAGAACTGCAAAAAGCTCATTCATTTTGATGTAATCTCCTTTCGGATAGTTCCTCCTCATGTCCTCAGTGCCTCTACTCTCAGGCAGAATATCTTCAATGATATACTCCATCAACAACACACAGTGGTCACTCTTTCCAATTGGTGGTACATACTCAATTTTTTCAATATCCAACACATTATCTGTGAACACTAGATCAAGTAGTGATGGCTCATCCCCACCCCTGGCCCTTGTTGGTTCCATTACATGTTGGTGTAGGAAATTCCCTTGTACGCAATCTAGGAATCTTGCCCCGAATGAGTCCTCACCACTGTGTGGGTCAAGATTTATCCAATCTATCTCTTTATGATTAAAATCTCCCATAATCAAAATCCTGCATTTTTTTTTCCCGTGCCATGTTAACAACTGAGTTTATGACTTCAATAGTACCTATATGACTTTCCTCATATACTTCAAGCCTATTTTGGTTCCTTGGTGGGTTGTATACAACAGTTATTATAATGCTCTCTGAACCAGTATTTATGCGAGCAACAAGAAATTCCTTGAACTCACTTTCTATAGCCAAGTTTATTTCTTCAACTTGAATCCTTTCACTTATGAGCAGTGCTATCCCTCCACCAGTCCTCTCAGATCTTTCAACCCTTAGTATTCTGAAGCCCTTAGGAAAAACTGTGACACTGTTTATGTCCTCACTCAACTTAGTCTCTGTAATTGCTACTATATCTGCCTTACTGTTGTGAATCCTATCTTTTAATTCTACTGCCTTACCAGCTAATCCAACAGCATTTGTGTATAACAATCTTAATGAGGCCCCATCCCCTGATCTTCTGTCATTATCTTCTTTATCTCCCCTTTGTCTGGAAGAACTCTGTAATGAAAATTTTTCTTCTCTTCTTCATTTCTTTCATCATTTAACCTTCTTGCCTCTTGCAACAAGCTTTTCATCTTTCCCATCTCTTCCTGTGTTCTGTATCGTCTAATGAACATTTCTTTGAATTCTTGAAGGTCTTTTAGACTTTGTTTTTCTCAACAATATTTCCCTACATGTTTCCCCTCTCTCAAAGGTTACTTTTGTTGGTCTCGGCTTTCCTTCCCTCGAATATTTACCTAGTTGGTGTATGTTTACAATATCCTCAGGACCACATACTACTCCAAGCTTTCTTATCAGGTCTACAACCCTAGCTTTATTTTCTTCAAGTCTCCCCTGCCATGTTGGCTCCTGGGATTCGCTTATTCCTGAGATTACCACTGTCTTCTCCTTATCAAGTGCCTGTCTGATGAGTGGGTTTGCCATTTCCATCACAACGTCTTTCATTTTTTCGATTACTGTCTCTTTATAGTCAACTGTTTGTATGTTTTCCAGTGCCACCACCTTTACAGCCTCTTTTACTGCCACATTCCCCTTTAGTGCATCAGCAAAGGAAGTTTTCATGGCATCATTTTCCATATTCAGGTCCTGGAACTCTTTTCTGAACTGTTCAATGTTTTCCTTAATCTGGACATTCCAAGCAGCAATCTCGTCTCTCTCAGAAGAGAGCAGTGAACTAACATCTAATTACTTTAGGTTGTCATTCAGCTGTTTGTTTTTATCTTCTTGTTTAGAAATTCTAGATTCTAGTTGACTCTTTTCCCCTTCCAGCTTCTTTATTCTTTTTTTCTAGTTCCTTTTTCTCCTGCCCTTGTGCTTTATTTGCTTCCTCCAAAGATCTTATTTGCTCTCTGAGTGCTTCATTCTCTTTCATTTCTCCATCCATATTCCGATTTTTTTCATCAAGGCTTATAACCATTGCCTCTAAATTCTTGATTTTCTGTTTAAGTCTCCTAATGGCTACCCCTCCTACCGACCCATGGATGGGGGAGGTTTGGGACAGAGATGGGCTCATTTTTATGTTCTCCCTCTCACAGAATATAGAAAGAAGAAGAGAAAGAGGAAACAAAAAAGAGAAAAATTTTTATTTAAGCTTCACACAGAATTTTTATATCTCCATATAAGTGCTATTTAGTGACTCAATTTATCTCTTTTCTGGTAACACACATCTTAACTTAAAAACTTGACCATGGTAATTTAAGGATAAAAAGAAAAAGAAAAAATGCAACAAAACAAAAGTCAAACCTGAAGCTGAAGGAAAATTCGAATTTGTGTCTGAGGAGGCAC
>JAXCGZ010017201.1:97500-105153 GCA_037179515.1 Halocaridina rubra | reverse complement strand
ATAGTTGTCTGTAGCTAATTTTTTACTAGCTTATGTATGGTAATAATGACTGTAAGAATTAGCATGAAAGTGTCTGTTTTATGTAGGTTTTTTTTATTATTAACAAGAATACCCTCTAATGTCTGTAGCATATGATAATCTGTTTCATGTTTTAAAATTATTGCATGCCTCGTTAGCCGTTCTCTTCCTATGGTGCTTTGTTGTGGCTGTTGTGTAAGTCTATATGTGATTACCTAATTGTGTTTACGGGAAAGACCCCAAAGCTCGTATATTCCCGTCTCCTCATCGGTTCCATATTATACTTAGTGATACTTATCATACCTGTCCTTAAAACTATGGATTGAGATAGCATTAACTACCTCCTCGCTTAGCCAATTCCAATTATCAACTACTCTTACACTGAAAAAGTATTTCCTTACATCCTGCAAAGAAGTTTTCTTACGAAGCTTCAAATTATGACCTCTAGTTCTAGAGCCAGCCATATCAATATATCGATCCCTATCCACTCTATCATAACCATGAAGGAATTTAAAGACTGTCACCATATCCCCCCTCACTCTTCTAGCTTCGAGTGATGGTAAGTCTAATTCCCTCAGCCTCTCATCATAACTGAGATTGCGTATTTCTGGCACCAGTTTCGTGGCATGTCTTTGAACTTTTTCAAGCTTAGCTATGTGCTTTTTCCAAAAGGGGGCTTCATATTCGAGTTTTGGCCTCACATAGGTTACATAAATATTTCTGAACATTTCCTTGTCCATGTGCCTGAAGGCTACCCTTACATTTGATAAGAATGCATATGCTGCCCTTACTATGCCATTTATATGTATTTCTGGAGACAAATCTGCCAGTATGTTTACTCCTAGATCTCTCTCATTTTCTGTCTCTTGAATTTGTACTCCAGCCACCGAGTAGTCAAGCTTGGGCCTTCTTGCACTTGTACCCATTCTCATTACCTTACATTTTGAAGTATTGAATTTCATTAGCCACTTTTCTGTCCACTCATGCAGATTATTTAGATCCTCCTGAAGTTCTCTACCATTGTTCTCGTTTTTTACTTTCTTCACAATCTTTGCATCATCTGCAAACATATTCATGAATGAATTTACAGACTCTGGTAGGTCATTTACATATACAAGGAACAAAAGTGGCCCTAAAACAACCCTGTGGAACTCCACTACTAACTCTTCTCCATTCAGACACTGAGTGTCTTACTCTAACCCTCTGTTCCCTTCCTTCTAAGTAAGTTTTTATCCATTCCAAAACATTTCCACCTATTCTAGCCATTGTTTGCAGCTTCCTAATAAGTCTCCCATGTGGAACAGTGTCAAACGCTTTCTGGAAGTCTAGGAATATGCAATCTGCCCAGCCCTCTCTTTCCTGTAAGATTCGGCTTACCTCATCATAGAATTCTAATAAAAGTTTGTTACTGTTGATCCACCTTCTCTGAAGCCATGTTGCCTCACTGACAAAATGTTGAAGGATTCCAAGTGAAGAGAGATATGTTTCCTTAGTAGTTTCTCCATAACTTTGCAAACTATGCTGGTCAAGGAAACTGGTCTATAGTTCAGAGCCGTATCCCTCCTTCCCTTTTTGAAGATAGGTATCACATTTGCTTGTTTCCAGCATCTTGGAATCTCCCCTGACTCCAGTGACTTTTTAAATATGATACTTAGTGCCACTGATATTGAGTTTGCGCATTTTTTAAGTACATGAGGGGATATGTCATCAGGACCTGTAGCTTTATGAACATCTAAATCCATCAGCGCTTTGCATACCTCTGTGGCTGTAAGGTTGATGTTCTCTAATACCGGCCCTTGAGCTTCTATCACTGCAATCTGAGGGGGTGGGGTATTTTCTACTGTAAATACTGACTGAAACTCCTTGTTCAATTCTTTGCAGATCTCTTCATCCGTCTCAGTGATGCTTCCATCCGCTCTCTTTAGCCTTAAAACCTGTTCTTTTACCTTCAGTTTTCCTCTGATAAAGCTGTGGAAAAGCTTGGGATTTTCTTTAGCCTTCCTGGTGATGTCCCTCTCATAGTCTCTCTCTGCCTCTCTCCTTTTACTCAGGTAGGCGTTTCTTGCTCTTTTGTAGGTTTGCCAGGCATTTATGTTTTTTCTCCTCCTATACCTTTTCCAGCATTTATCTCTCCACTCCTTAGCTCTTTTACACCCATTATCGAACCATTTCTCTCTGGCATGAATTACACCTACTTTGGTGACAGGTATGCAGCAATCTACTATCTTCCCATATTTCTTACAAAAGATGTCATACAATTCTTGTACAGATTTGTTGTAAAATAATGTTCTCCAGTCAATAACTGCAAAAAGCTCATTCATTTTGATGTAATCTCCTTTCGGATAGTTCCTCCTCATGTCCTCAGTGCCTCTACTCTCAGGAAGAATATCTTCAATGATATACTCCATCAACAACACACAGTGGTCACTCTTTCCAATTGGTGGTTCATACTCAATTTTTTCAATATCCAACACATTATCTGTGAATACTAGATCAAGTAGTGATGGCTCATCCCCACCCCTGGCCCTTGTTGGTTCCATTACATGTTGGTGTAGGAAATTCCCTTGTACGCAATCTAGGAATCTTGCCCCGAATGAATCCTCACCACTGTGTGGGTCAAGATTTATCCAATCTATCTCTTTATGATTAAAGTCTCCCATAATCAAAATCCTACATTTTTTTTCCCGTGCCATGTTAACAACTGAGTTTATGACTTCAATAGTACCTATACGGGAATAGCACACACACAGAAACATTATATATATATATATATATATATATATATATATATATATATATATATATATATATATATATATATATATATATATATATATATATATATATATTCTCCGTGACAAAATGGTAGCGCCCGCGACTCTGAGGCGGCAGGTCGAGAGTTCGCGCCCCGTCACGGACTGAGGTTAGTAAGGGCATACACTCAGGGTAACGATTTCATCTGCCCAAACAAGTCCTTCACAAGAAGGCAACAGTCCTAGTCCTTAGTAGAAAAGGGAGCTCGTGACGTAAAAACCGAATCCATTATATATATATATATATATATATATATATATATATATATATATATATATATATATATATATATATATATATATATATATATATATATATATATATATATATATATATATATATATATATATATATATATATATATATATATATATATATATATATATTCACCAGAAAGATTCAGTGTCTCTGCGAAGTTTTCAGAATTGCTGGATGATGGACCCTAAGCATCCTTATCTCTGGCCTCTGCTCTTTACTTTCAGAGTTGGCAGAGTAATACAATATGGCGTTTGCACATTCATAGAAAGATCTAACTTATGTATGTAGAGAGATTCTAGAATTTGCAGACGTCGAAAATGTTTTTCTGTATGTTGGAGGAAAATACGAAGATACTACATACAGAAAAACGTTTTCGACGTCTGCAAATTCTAAAAGCTCTCTACTTACATAAGTTAGACCCTTCTATGAATGTGCAAACGCCAAATTGTATTACTCTGCCAACTCTGAAAGTAAAGAGCAGAGGCCAGAGATAAGGATGCTTGGGGTCCATCCTCCAGCAATTCTGGAAACTTTGCAGAGATACTCAATCTCTCTGGTGAATATAAACTAAAGGTCGATATATATATATATATATATATATATATATATATATATATATATATATATATATATATATATATATATATATATATATATATATATATATATATATATATATATATATATATATATATATATATATATATATATATACATACATACATATATATACATACGCACATATATATACATACATATATATATATATATATATATATATATATATATATATATATATATATATATATATATATATATATATATATACATATATATACATACATACATACATATATATACATATATATATATATATATATATATATATATATATATATATATATATATATATATATATTGATTTCTCTTCACAGAGAAATGTGAATATTACAAAAGGTTCCAGGACACATTGTTTCAGGTATCCCCGTTGAAGAGTTAATAAAGAGGGCGTTTGTCATTAAGGTATTGATCTCTTCGCCAGAAATATGTCTTCAAAAATGAAGTATCTTCTACCTGGACACTTGGGAAATATTTACATTCCTCTCTAATATGAACTCATAAAGTTAATTATCCAGAGAAACTGTCATATATATATATATATATATATATATATATATATATATATATATATATATATATATATATATATATATATATATATATATAAAGCTATATACTTACATACATATATGCATACATACATACATACAAATGTTTACAGAAAGTATGTATATTCACACCAAAAGCAATAAACAATCATTTTTGGTCATGATTCTAGATTTATTATATTGTACTGTAAACAATTATTGTCAACGAAAGGTTGGACACAAAATGATAAGTTAATATTATTCCGAAAATGTATGTACTAAATTTATGTACTTTGGGATATAGGGTTTCTTTTCTGCCTCTAATAAGCCAAGTGGATTATCTGCCACGTCGTTTATCAATTCTCTAGAGATATTCAATAAGATTCGCCACCATCATTTGAATTTAATGAGGAATTTTGCATTATTCAACAATGTAATTCCCTTACAAGATATGGGACGTGTATTGGTAGGGTAAAGAGAGATGAGAGTTAAAATGAATGCAGCCGCTAGAGCTAATAGTGTGGCTGGCTATGCTTAACAGTGTAGTATATGTAAAATTACCCAATGTCCCCTTAGATGACGTCTTAAGAACTTTCAAGGGTAATTTGATGAAGTTAGACATTAAAGACATAATCGATAAGTTCAGTACCAAATTCCCTTCACTTACTTATATGTACGGATGAGTAGAAACTCACTAATAAAATAACCTATTGCGACCCATAGGCCCGATTTCTTAAACAGTTTAAACCTAGGATGTCATATTGTTGTTAGCTAGACACACACAAATGGATTTCATAAACGCATCTGACGCAGTTCTGTGTATGGCTAGATTTATAGATGTTAGATCCCACCTAAATGATTATGGCCCGATTTCTTAAATGGTGTAAACCTAGGATACCATATTGTTAGTTAGCTAGACACACACAAATGGATTTCATATACGCATTTGACGCGGTTCTGTGTATGGCTAGGATCCCCCCATGGGGGGATCCTAGCCATACACAGAACCGCGACAGACACGTTTATGAAATCCATTTGTGTGTGTCTAGCTAACTAACAATATGGTATCCTAGGTTTACACCATTTAAGTAATCGGGCCATAATCATTTAGGTGGGATCTATCATCTATAAACCTGCGGAGTGTCTTCTTATAGAGCTATATCGTCCTTTGTTTGAGGCTATTTTTGGCTCATACATTATCCATCTAATTGCCTCGTATCCTGTTACTAAACTTTGATGCCTTTTCACTTTTTCACAGAAGTATCCAATAATTCAATTGTTTATTTTTCTTAATATCGAAATAGTCATTATATGCTGTTACCCTCACAGCAGATTATTTTTCTAAAAACATGGCATATCTGTGAATATAAACAAACAAACAAACATTTATTTCCATTTGGCAATGGGTATTCTTTCATATGAATCTTTAGAAATAAAATGAATACCTGTACAGTTCATGATTTATTCAATTTAGTGTATACACGTTGCTGAATTTTGGCAATAATTCTAAATATAAAGTATACAATTTTCCTTTCAGAGAATGCAAGTTATTTTATATTCTCCGAACTAGCAGAATTTTTTTTTAAGAGTAAGTCAGCATAATATGCAATTTAATAGGACTAAATTCAAATTTTTTAGTTATGCTATTAAGTAATGGGTTTTACAGGACTGATTGGCCAACAAGTAGGACTAGTTGTTGTTATTTACCTTATTTTATATTTCAAGTAGTTTTCGGTTTCGGTTTTACGTCACGAACTCCCTTTCCAACTAAGGGCTAGGACGGTTGCTTTCTTGAGAAGGACTTGTTTTGGCAGATGTAATCGTTACCCTTAGTTTATGCCCTTACCAACATCAGTCCGTGACGGGGCGCGAACCCTCGAGTAGTATGACTATCATTTGAATCTTCCTCAATTCAGTTAAATTCCAGTCGTAATAGTAACTCAAGCCCAGGAGCATGCATCTTGGACCATTTTATATGGTAATGTTTTAAAAAAGAAATACAAAATTAATACTAGATAACAATGTTCTGATACACTTGCATACTTTCAGTACCCTTTATTTGTTTCTAGTGTTATTTACATATCAACACCGCATATTCTCGGATATTCATTACACATGTCTTATCCCTCCCTCTCATTTGACATGTTACAACACTCCCCATCTCTAAGAGTCTACTTTTTTCATTCGTACCTAGGCCCGATGAGGGCAGATTTTTATTTTTTTTTCGTCCTGGTGTCACAATCATTTAAAAAAAATAAATAAAAATAAAATATATATATATATATATATATATATATATATATATATATATATATATATATATATATATATATATATATATATATATACACACACACACACAAACACATGCACAAAAGCCATAATACTGTTATAAATTGGATGCCTTATTCAACGCAAGATCCATGACTCTGTGGGAGGAAAATACAAAGAAGGAAATTTCCAGACCTCCCGCTACACACTATTTAGTTCAACTTTTACGACACGCAGGGGAACACGGAGGACATAGTGTGGCCTACTCCTATTAAAAGGAATATACATAGCCTGTATATATATATATATATATATATATATATATATATATATATATATATATATATATATATATATATATATATATATATATATATATATATATATATATATATATATATATATATATATATATATATATATAGATAGATAGATAGATAGTTATATATATATATATATATATATATATATATATATATATATATATATATATATATATATATATATATATATATTTTATATATATATATATATATATATATATATATATATATATATATATATATATATATATGTATATAGATAGATAGATAGATATATAGTTAGATTTTATATATATATATATATATATATATATATATATATATATATATATATATATATATAGATAGATAGATAGATATATAGTTAGATTTTATATATATATATATATATATATATATATATATATATATATATATATATATATATATATATATATATATATATATATATATAGTGTGTGTGTGTGTGTATATAAATAGATAGATAGATATATAGTTAGATTTTATATATATATATATATATATATATATATATATATATATATATATATATATATATATACACACACACACACACACACACACATGCCAGAGAGAAATGGTCCGATAATGGGTGTAAAAGAGCTAAGGAGTAGAGAGACAAATGCTGGAAAAGGTATAGGAGGAGAAAAAACATAAATGCCTGGCAAACCTACAAAAGAGCAAGAAATGACTACCTAAGTAAAAGGAGAGAGGCAGAGAGAGATTATGAGAGGGACATCACCAGGAAGGCTAAAGAAAATCCCAAGCTTTTCCACAGCTTTATCAGAGGAAAACTGAAG
>JAXCGZ010017201.1:77500-92500 GCA_037179515.1 Halocaridina rubra | reverse complement strand
AATGCTGCTCATCTAAAATTCTTAGTATGAAATTTTATTTATC
Organism: Halocaridina rubra; assembly: GCA_037179515.1. Taxonomy (NCBI): domain Eukaryota; kingdom Metazoa; phylum Arthropoda; class Malacostraca; order Decapoda; family Atyidae; genus Halocaridina; species Halocaridina rubra. Next base: position 92,457 of record JAXCGZ010017201.1, on the reverse strand, counting down.
TTCGTTTTCCTCTACATCACTTCATTGTCGACTCCTTGCAATTGCCAACTGCTGCTTATCTAAAATTCTTAATATGAAATTCTATTTTTCCTCGTTTTCCTCTACATCACTTCATTCTCGACTCCTTGCAATTGCCAACTGCTGCTTATCTAAAATTCTTAATATGAAATTCTATTTTTCCTCGTTTTCCTCTACATCACTTCATTCTCGACTCCTTGCAATTGCCAACTGCTGCTTATCTAAAATTCTTAGTATGAAATTCTATTTTTCCTCGTTTTCCTCTACATCACTTCATTCTCGACTCCTTGCAATTGCCAACTGCTGCTTATCTAAAATTCTTAGTATTAAATTCTTTTGGAGTATATTTGCATTTCTTTTTACCTCAAACTTTTGTTTTATGCAGATTACATATTTTGATTTCTAGACTGCCACACACATGCATTTTCCTACAACATGTTGCTAGTTTCACAGACTCCGCGACTCTCTAACTTTTAATTCATTCTTATATCTCGTTTCACATCCATATCTTCGTGTGGTTGGAGTACATCCATGATTCCCTCTTCCCTCTTTCGTTCTTTCTGTATTTTTTCATCTTGTTTGATATACTTTACTGACTAATCAGAATTATTATCTGTTATTTCTGCAATTTCTCTGTGTGTTCTGTTTTCCTGCTTTCACAAGGTGTTTCTGCCATGCATTCCCTTGGGACGATCCTCCCAATTAAAACTTCCAAATTACATTCTTGCCATTTCCAAAGCGTTTTCATACAGCATGCGTGCCTGCAATTGTATTTCATTGTCTATTTTCTTAGATTTTCAAACATCACATTGTAGATTAATGACCCTTTTGGTCTAACGGATATTCGCCACACCTATTAGAGCCGACTTCCACCTTCTTATATTTCTCTCTCTCTCTCTCTCTCTCTCTCTCTCTCTCTCTCTCTCTCTCTCTCTCTCTCTCTCTCTCTCTCTCTCTCTCTCTCTCTCTCTCTCTCTCTCTCTCTCTCTCTCTCTCTCACACACATTGTAATACAGGCTTATTGAAACATTTCATAAATATCCAACACATCAATGCACAATCACTTCTGGGTAATTTCGACAATATTGAACTAATGATCAGAGAAAATAACGTGGATATAATGTGTGTTTATGAAACTTGGCTCCTATCTAATATGCAGTCTGGTTTTGTTGCTATACCTGAGTACTCTTTTTATCGATTTGATGGCGGTAGGGGTGGGGGTGTGGGGGTGTATGTAAGAAATCATCTAACGGTCTCCCTATTAAAGACCCCTGAAGTCGAGCGACCTCCTCATCTCGAAGACATTTGGTTGACTGTTCAGAGTGGGAAATTCCCTTCCTTCATCCTGGGATGTGTATATAGACACCCTCATGCACTCAACGACACCTTTGATTACATCTCCGAGGTATTTCGGTCTGTCTGTTTGAGGAGCAAACCTCTCATTATTATAGGCGACTTCAATGATAATCTTTTTCTTCCTAATAATAAAATGGGGAAATTAATTCAATCCCTCCACTTAAATCAGCTTGTGAATAAAGCAACCCGTATCACCGCTAATTCCTCCAGCCTAATTGATCTTATAATTACCAATACACCTAGTTTTATAGTTCACCACGATGTCTTACCTTGTCCTGTAGGAGACCACGAGCTTCTAATAGCTACAGTTAATGTCAGGAAGGAAAAGAGACCGCCAATTGTTAAAACTTTCCGCTCTCTTGAGAATTATTCTCAAAATTGTTTCTGTGACACTCTTCTTAATGAATACAACATTTTAAATTCAATACTAACTACAGATTGTGTAAATTATCAAGTTTCTACTTTTACTGATGTTTTTACGAGATGTTTAAATGAATGTGCCCCTCTTACAACCAAAGTCATGACACGCCCTCCTGCCCCGTGGATTGACTCTCAGTTAAAAGAGCAAATGAAAAGGAGAGATGACCTCCTAAGGCAATTTAAATCTGATAGACAAAACTCCGAGATGGAAAGAGCCTATAGAAGAGAAAGAAACCTTACTAAAACAATGTTGTCCGAAAAGAAGAAAAATCATTTCAGGGAAGAATTTTCCAAGTATAGGGGAAATATCAAAGGAACTTGGAATGTTATAAAAAGAATAATTCCTGCAAATAAGGAAATCTTAGAAAATTCTGACCTCAGTGATAATGTGGAAAAGCGAGTGAATGATTTTAATAAGTATTTTGCTAAAATAGGTAAGTCCACATATGAAAAGTCCCAAGATAATAATGACTTGATTATTAATCAACCACATAATTGCCATTCTCCAGCTGAAAGAAATATTATCAATAATTTTAGACCGCACCCAATCGATTTAGTCACACTTATTCTTATCATAAAGAACCTCAAACCAACAAACTCTTGTGGTTCCGATGGGATACAACTTCGCTTCCTAATTGACTCATTGCCAGTTACAGTATTTTTCATTTTAGTCATTGTTAATACATCCATTGTTACAGGCATTTATCCTAACCTCTGGAAGCATCCCTATATCATCCCCGTTTTTAAGAGTGGAGATACTAATAATGTTGAAAATTATAGGCCAATCTCTCTTCTCAGCATTCTGTCTAAAATACTTGAGAAGGTAGTTGCCACCCAGTTAATAAATTTCCTTGAATCAAATTGTCTATTATGTGAGGAACAACACGGTTTTCGGCCTAAACTTTCGACCGAGACGGCCCTACTTAAAATTACTGATAAAATTTATAGTAATATTGAAAATAAGAAAATATCACTTTTATTATTGTTAGATTTGTCTAAAGCATTTGACAGTGTACACCATCAAATTCTAATGAGAAAACTTTCCAAAGTTTATGTTGACTCATTTTGGTTCGAAAATTATCTGAAAGATCGAATTCAATCAGTTCGAATGGGCTCGACTCTCTCTTCTTCTTTAGATATCAGTTTTGGCGTTCCTCAGGGTTCAATTTTGGGTCCTCTGCTTTTCCTAATATATGTTAATGATTTACCTCAATTTATAAGAGATTGCCTACTTGTTATGTATGCTGATGACACCCAGATTATGCTTACTGGTGACATTGATAGAATTCCTGAAATCTTAAAAAGGGCTGAAGATATATTAAACTGTGCCAAAAGTTATTTTAACAGTAATGGTCTTTTACTGAACGAAAATAAAACTAAATTCGTTATTTTTGGATCAAATCAATACCTGTCCTGCATTCCTGAGAACATCAGTATAAATTTCAACAATGTTTCACTCTTCCCATCTAATAAGGTTAAAAATCTAGGAGTTATTATGGACAGTACCATGACATTTAATTTTCATATCGATGAACTACATAAAAAAGTGAACGGGACCCTTATTTACTTGAACAGAGTCTATGAAAGATTCGAGCCTGATTGTAGGGTAATTGTAGTACAAACATTGATTTTAAGTATTCTCAACTACTGTCTGAGTGTTTGGGGTTCCACGACTAAGACCCAGATGTTACGAGTGAAAAGGCTCCAGAATTTTGCTGCAAGAGTTGCCATAGGGGGGGTGCATAAATATGATCACGTGACTCCCCTCTTTGAGAGATTGGGTTGGCTAAGGATGGACATGAAGTTCATATATAATATCTGTCTTTTAGTTTTTAAAATAAATCATGGAATATTACCGGAATGGCTCTTCTCATTGCCAACAGTTAATCAAGTGCGTATCAATAACGTCAACACCAGATATCAGAATTCTTTTTACGTGCCCAGAACTTCCACTGATATTGGGGCAAGAGCCTTAAATGTAATGGGCCCGAGACTTTGGAACTCTTTACCCGCAAACTTAAGAAGCTGCCAAACATTACCCTCATTTAAATCTCATCTTTTAAATCACCTACTTAATAAGTGATTTTAGTCTCATTATTATCCTCCCATTGGGTAGACGAAGTGTACGTATGCTTATTTTAATGTGTAAATATTTTGATTATGTGCTTTGCAAATTTCATTTGTTTCATTTTGACATTTTACATTTGTAATTTGTAATTAGATTAATTATCATGTAATAGCCATTTTTGATGGAATAAAGTTTTTGACTTTGACTTTGACTCTCTCTCTCTCTCTCTCTCTCTCTCTCTCTCTCTCTCTCTCTCTCTCTCTCTCTCTCTCTCTCTCTCTCTCTCTCTCTCTCTCTCTCTCTCTCTCTCTCTCTCTCTCTGTCCATTTATATCTTTCATTCCACTTAACACTATATGTATGTTTTGATGAAACAAATCCCATGAAAAGAGTCGAAGACCAGGAAGTTCTTCCTCCAAATAGGTCCAAGCATGTTTTTCAGGATATTGTCTTCATCAAAGTTTGTTTTATACATGATATGCGTTGGTGTTTTCCAAGGGTTGATAAATATTATATGGTAGTGAAGATATCTCGTTTTTTTCATGTCATTTGTTTTCATCAAAATACGTTTCCTAACCTGATGATGAAAGATGACCTTCGAAAGCTCGTATTTCAAGGCAAATATTTCTGGAGAATAGATCTGTTAACACTTCGGGCGAAGAACCTCTCTATCACTCTCTTCGACTGATATATTTGGAAAAATGCGCTCTGGAACCTTGTTTAATATTTACTTTATATATATATATATATATATATATATATATATATATATATATATATATATATATATATATATATATATATATATATATATATATATATATATATATATATATATATATATATATATACACACCTGTATGTGTGTGTGTGTGCATTCCATCTTATATTTTCTTGTGATACCTTAAGTGCGCTCTCCCTGTAGATATACAATAGCTTTGAATATTCTATGAATATTTTGCAAATTGAATTGTATGCAACTGTCCACAAGCTTCCAAATCTGGCAATGAGGACCTGTCGAATAAGTTGCTGGGAGGCACAGGAAAATGCCTGTCTCCATACATTTACTTGGAAATGCTGAGTGTCATAAACCTTCACTGGTTTTACTTTAGTCGTCTTTTTTTTTTATCATCTGCTTTACATTGAGAGATAAGTGCATTTAAATATATTTTTTTCAAAATTGGTGGTGTCACTGTACAAGTAAAATAAGAACCAGATAATGAGTACCTTGCAATACTGCATACACAATTATTACTTGAACATATCAGGTCTTGAAGAAATTTAGATCTCAGTCTGTGATGAAATAGTGCTCAGTAATCATACAGCCATATGCGTTGCTCATGAAAAGTAATGTGATTATTTATGTAATTAGACTTGCCTTCTTCATATCCTTGGAAGTTAATATAAAAACATTGTAATTAGTCACCGATATGACACTGCAAGAGGATATATCTTTGATTCATCGCTTCATGGAGAATCAATATTTCCAGTCAAGCCATTCTGACAGTTTAACATGTTTTCAATGCCTACTAGGGAAAAAGCTTGGGTTTGTCTCATCAAAAATACCATAATCACCATATTATTCACATTTTAACCTGCAAGGTATTAAGTTCCTGTAAACTAAAACACCGTATGACACATATTTTTCTTTTCCAACGGAGGCACAGCCAGTGGCGGACCTACATTTTTGGGACCATGACACCTGAACTGTTATGGGGACCCCATCACAACTAGCCAAATTTGGGCTGCATCCAGCAAGGTCCGAAGGGCCTTGCAGTACTTGCTAGGACCTTGAGGTTCGTATGGCTGTGACCCCTTCACCCTTAGGTGAAGAGGTGGGAGTCATGAAAACGAATCATACAGTGAGCCCCTTCCCACCAGCAGTGAAGTCTGCTTAACCATTCTTATCGTTTTCACTGGAGTTGTTCTATGACAGATCACCACTTTTTTTTTAATATAATCAGGCTGTGTCAGGATAAAAATTATCTTTACCAATGAAATAGTGCCTTTTATCTTGATTTTTGCAGATAATACATATGACTCCACCAAACATTGCAGTTGCATGTTTATGGAGTCACAGTGATCCACCTTTATTAACTGTCTATGGTGGGGGAAAACTTCTTCACCAGTTTCATGCATAGGTCAGATCATTTATTCCATGCAATTGGATTGCAATGATCAAATGTTTAATGAGCAATGTTCAGTATAATGCATATTTCATGCCTGTGCTTATGGGATATATAAAAGTTTGAGATATATGACAGCAATACACAAATATTTATGGCAATGAGTTGTGTTTATTGTTGGTCTGCCGATGATACTCAAATAAAATCATTAGGCTGATGGTAATTATTATTTAGCTATAGAGAAGCACTCAAGAGGTTCTCGTTGACTCAAATGTAAATGGGATGGTATTTATCTATGAAATAGGCTATATTTTATAGGTGAACTGAGCAATTATAAATTTATATTTATTTGACATTGTATGAATATCCTGCATACAATGTAAGTATTAAATATAAATCTTTATCATATATAAATCACTTACTTTGAATATTGTATTATATTTTTACAATAATAAGGTTCCATGCACTCACATTGATTAAACAGACCTTGCAACCAAATTCCATAGAAAAGGAACGGTCTTAATTTAAGTAAAAACTTCAATTATAAGAATAGAAATATTAGTATACAGTATTGGTTATTGTTGTATCCATTAATGATTTTCTGTCGATAGTCAAGTCTAAATCATGTTCCTGTTTTACATTTATATATTTCTTTATATATTTATATCATTGCATTCATGGATGTGGAGTTTTCATTTTTATTCTAAAAATTCAACTTAAATTTCCTTTTCTCTTGCAGTGAGTTTCCACTCTGGCATAGGGTTCACTGATACCAATGGGACCAGCAAGTATTGGTATTATGGCAGTGATGGTGTTGTGGGCTCGAAGTTGGGATGTTCAGAGGATCCAAATGGTATTTATTCCTATAAAGTCCTGTTGGGTCATCTTACAAAGAGTGTAGCAGAAATTCAAGATGTTATTGATCGACTCACTAAGAAGAAAGGAATCCCCTGTTCTCTTAAAAATGACAAATATGACTGCTTTACAGTTTCCAATTACCAGATTTTTACCTGGAACTGTAATTACTTTACTGCGTGGCTGGCTGATGAGCTTGGATTTTGGCATAAATACCCTGGAACACTCTGGGCTGGGAGAGGTATTGGGAAACGCTAAAGCGTATTTGTTGTTACCTAGGTTTGGTGAAAACTCTACAATTGTTTATCAGTCCCGATCTGAAAAGGAAGTTAAGTGAGCTAAAGGATGGCAAATCAATAAAAAGAAGCAAGGAAGCAAGGAAAATACTCTATAGTGTTTATGGTTTTCTATACTTTTGAGTTTATAGTGCTTTCAATACTATTTCTGCTCAGTGACAAGTATAATCAACTTGTATACCTCATACCAGTAATTTGCTTGCATAAGCATACAGAATTATTCTATTAGAAGACTCTTAATATAAATCTTAGATTATTCTGCTGCTTCCTCGATTCCTATGTATAGGTTTACTGTGGTGCTTCAGTTCACTCACAAGCAGTTTGACGACAAGATCTATATTTCGTTTGCTTTTCTAAAATTGTGAATACGTTGTGAATACTGGTATGCACTGAACTTGTTTACAATATTACAAAGAAAATTTAATTTTCCTGCATCTTACATGCATTTTGGTGCTATTCCTTAACTAGCTTAAAATTCACAATAGAATAGAAAAGTATTTCGGAGGCAGTAGAAATTAACATGTATGATACTTGTTCAGTACATACACTTCGTACCAACCGAAAGCCCCACCCCTTTCATGACTCACGATCACTTCTTGTCACTGTTCGAAATGGTTTGAATTGCGATATCTCTGTAGTGCGTTGCATAGTGTGAAATGAAAACGGACAGAAAATTTACTACTCACCCTGAAAAATAAAAGATATAAATCACTGTGTTAAGTAGTCTAATATGGACAAGGAACCCGACTTGAGTAACCAAATGAACCAATTCAAACCAAGAAAGAAGCAGATAAAATTCGCCACGACTTCCAAAAAAGGCTCCTCACTCCCTCGTTTCACTCCCTCAAAAACTCTGCTTCCACTAATTCCCTGGACCCCCCCCAAAAAAAAAATTGATTTAGATCCTTGTATTTCTTGATAAATTAGATTCCTTCGCTAAAAAAAAAATGTAACTGACGATAGTAATATTGTATTATATTTATGGAGTTTTTATGTAAAAAAAAATTATTTCATAAGTGGACTATATTGACAGTGTCAATCTATTGCTTAACAATGTACAGTTTCAAATCATACTTTGCTTATTCTGAAAGATTACAAGAAGTGTTTCTTGTATTGAGGTAGTGAATTCATGAATGATCTTTGTACTTTACCTGGAGACTTTTTCAATCCTTTACCAGTACCAACTTTCCTGTCCATATCTCCTGAAAGTACATAGTTGCCTCTCTCCTGAAATCTGTTGATTTAAGCTTCTGTCAATTCAGCTGTGCTTATGTACTTCAAAACAATCTAGTTATTGAAAGCCTTAATGTGTATTGTCCATGTACCAAAGCCATATTCCCCCTTATAAGGAAGGTGGCTGAGTCAAAGACAATACTTTGACTTTTTATGGGAATTAAATACAGAGGAGAGGATTCCCATTCCCTTTGCTCCGCCCCATTTAGTGGACTTTTACGACACGTAGGGGAAAACGGAGGGCGTATTCTTACCCCCCCCCCCTCCCTTCCTGTGTATTGTGCTTGCGGAATATTTTACTTTGTCAACCTATTCAATCAGAATATAAGAAAGAGGTAAGAGAGGCAGTGAATTATGTAAATATAAAAACTCAAAGGTAATTATATGCTTTTTGATTATATTGAATGGTATTTTTTCTTCCTGCATCTGAAAGACATAACTAGTATACAATATTTATAAAAAGAAAAAAAATTGTTGAGAATTCAAAGTATTTCATAAGTAAATAAATCAATAAATTGTCATTTCTGAAACTTTTCATCCTTCAAAATTCATAGGGTAGAATGGTAAATAACCTAAGGAAAGTATCATACATTTGTAATGCAATGCTGTACTATATAAACAGTCAGGGATCTGTACCAAGGTGGCATAATAATGGTATGAAAGCAATTTTTATCATAAAACGATAGTTCATGGTGAATATATATATATATATATATATATATATATATATATATATATATATATATATATATATATATATATATATATATATATATATATATATATATATATATATATATATCATGGATGTTATGACTGAAATTTGCTTATTTAAATCAATTTAAATTAGAGTAAAGAAAATATGATATATATTAGATTTTTTTTTTCTTCAAAATATGGAAATATGTCTAGTTCCATTTAGTTAAATACACAGCTATGCAATGTTGATTTCGCTATAATATGCTGTTATTTGATTAGTATCCCCTGAGAATTCATCCTCCTTTCATTAAAGTCAACAATATGGGCCATAGTGAGGGGACTGGGAGACCCCTTCTCTGCATTTCCTTTCTGCACACTCAAGATATTTAGTTTTAACTCAGCTCTACCCCTATTATAAGGGTGGATATGGGTCTTGTACATAGAGACTTGATTAGTAGCCAAATAGTTTTACAGTTCGAATTTATCTTGATGGAATATTTCAGGTTATTTCAATTTTATATCGGGATTTAGAAGTAATAAATGTAAGAACACAAGACCAAGATAGGAAATATATTGAGTAAAGAACAAACATAGTCACCGTGACTCAAACGGTAGCGTCCGCGACTCTGAGACGTCAGGTCGAAGGTTCGCGCCCCGTCACGGTCTGAGGTTAGCAAGGGCATGCACTCAGGATAACGATTACATCTGCCAAAACAAGTCCTTCGCAAGAAGGCAACCGTCCTAGCCCTTGGTTGAAAATGGAATCCGTGACGTAAAACCGGAACAACAACAACAAGTACAAGATCAAAGGTATCAAGGTAGATCTCTGACTCCCGAACAATGACACAATGCATAGCAGAATGTTTGTAAGTGTCATCCATATCATCTTTCAACTTTCATGTCATTCCATGGAAGAAGTGTACCATTTAAAGAGCTTCATTTTGGAAAAAAAAAAATGGAATTCCTATCCCTCTTTGCATGGTAGAAATACTTTGCAAATAATTTAAAAGAAAATGTAGTGGATGCTCTTAATCAGTTATTTACTGCAGTTGCATCGTTAGCAGATGTTGAGAGGATCATATAATTCTGTCAGGAAAAGGCATCAAAGGTAGTGACTGTTCATAAGCATTTCATGTAAGTGTTATAACATTTTTTATGAATATGACACCGGGACAGGAGAAAAAAACATTAAGACAAAGAAAAAGCAAACGTTAAGGACAAAGCAGAGATGAGGTAATGGTACACAATAGGAAAAGAATAGACTGAAAAAATAGTCGAAGTATTGAGGACCTAGAGATATGGCAGGATTAGGCCCTGAGATATCTATAGATCCGTTTTTTGAAGGAGGATAGGTTGCAAGAATTCGGAAAGACAGAAGGAGGAAGATAGTTCCATAGTCTGGAGGTAGATGGGAAGAAGCAGTCGCTGCACCAACTAACCTGCGAGCTACAAATCTCCACACACTACCTGTGAGACGAGGCCAGTTGGAGATTGTTAAAAAGCCTCGGCAGTGGGGAAGGGATACAACTCGCCCACTCATCAGACCAGGGATGGAAATAGTATCAATAGAAAAGAGAAAGGACTGATACATTGCAGCGGAGAGAAAGAGAATCCAGATTAGAAAAAAGAGTAGGTCCATTAATGAGTCTGACTGCCTTAGATTCAACCCTATCAAGGAGATAAGTATATGATGAAGCACCCCAGATTTGTGAGCAGTATTCTAAGCAGGGATGGATAAGACCTTTATAGATTTCTAGTAACTGTAAAGAGGAAAAATAATGACGAAAACGAAACTGAACACCCAAATTTTTTGGATGCAGATTTAAAAATTTAGATTATGTATCTCCTCCAAGACAAGTTAGAGTCTATCTGGATTCCTAACTGTGAGGCTGAGAGCAGACATAAACTTGTTTACTTCTGTGCATTCAAAGTTCAGGAAGAGGTTTCGAACCTGGAAACTGTTTAAAAGTATTTCTGCTTAACACATTTTCAATATAATTTACTTTTGTTTTTCTAAGGATGAAAAAAAATGAGAATAATTTCAGCTACGATTACTTTCAGTATTATTATTATTATTATTATTATTATTATTATTATTTTTTTTTTTTTTTTTTTTTTTTTTTTTTTTTGAGGGTGAGAATATTTGCAATAAGTACATGTTTACTTATGTTGTTCTCTCTGAAAATGTAATAGAATATTTTCTCTTTTTTTTTAAATATCCCCAACACAATTTTCTTTCATAATTACACTTCTCCATCATCTTATGCTACTAATTGGTTCCACCACTTCCCACATAAGTAAACAATCTCATGTAGTCCAAACCCTTACAGAATTGTGTCTGTAAGTAGGGTACAATCTTTCCACAACCTCCTGTATTCTCTGAGTTAACCTAGATTACTGTTCCTTACTTAAACTTTGTCAAATACAATTTAAATGTCTGGGACCCCTTTAGACATGGGGCCCAATTGGGAGCAATTGGTTCAATTGACTTACGGCTGGCCCTGAGTCTAGGCCTAAAGCATCTGTGATTGCTGACTGATGACTGAGAACTTGACCTAGCCTCTCTGCAGACATGACTAGGAAGTACTGACTTTCTGACTAAACTAACACTTGACTTATACCTCCCACACCTCGAACAAGCTGCAAGATACAGAAAGGAGGTGGAGGTGGGAGGTCCTTCTGTATATTCCTAGACTAATTAGATTTTTATTTGGCTTGCCCTTCAATCAGGTAAACGCCCCAGATCATACAACGTGGGTGTAACTAGATTCAGTGTTGGTTCCCACGCATGTGTTTGAGGCCTAGATTCAACATGGTAGCACCAGTTAACACGGTGTCCATTTGTGCCTGAAGGTTAAACCTTTTCCGTTTAGTTTTAGCTCAAATATCATAGATAGTAACCATGGGATCCACACTATGTGGTACCTGGTTCTAAACAGCATGGCAGAAAGCAGATGCAAATTATATGACTATATATATATATATATATATATATATATATATATATATATATATATATATATATATATATATATATATATATATATATATATATATATATATATATGAAATCAGTCAGGTGCCATGCAGGAACCTATGAGCATTTTTTCCTAGGGAGCAAAACCCAATATGGCTTCGTTAGGAACCAAAAACGTAATATAAAATGTCCCCTAAGGCATATGGTCATACAAATAAGATAGTTCTTGCATTTTTGTACAGATTTATAGTTCTTTAATCCAGAAATGTCTGATCAAAAGCTTCAACCAAGAGGCTCTAAGGGGCTCTAAATTTTGCCTTTTTAAATCTTGTTCCAGCATTTCTTTTCAAGGTAATATCACAACGAAAGTTTACATACATTAAGTTCCAAGAAGGTTTGTTTCCTTGAGAACTGATGCTTATAATGAATACATGCCAAAGTTCTTGTTTGTTCCGGTTTTACGTCATGGACTCCCTTTTCTTTCAAGGGCTAGGACGGTTGCCTTCATGCAAAGGACTTGTTTTGGCAGATTTAAGCGTTACCCTGAGTGCATGCCCTTGGAAGCCTCAGACCGTGACGGGGCGTGAGCCCTCGACCTAACGCCTCAGAGTCGCGGACGCTACCGCTTGGGCCACGGTGACTACAGAATACTTGCCAAAGCAATCAACAGTAAAAGGTCTAATTATACAGAGATGTCAAATTTGTGCATTCTATGCATCAAATTCTTATGCCTTGATTCGAATGCACCGTATGGTACTTGTTCCCTCGTTATTATAGATGCATATGCTAATGGATTGGATTCTGTTTTACGTCACGAACTCCCTTTTCTACTAAGGGCTAGGACGGTTGCCTTCTTACGAAGGACTTGTTTTGGCAGATGTAATCGTTACCCTGAGTGTATGCCCTTACTAACCTCAGTCCGTGACGGGGCGCGAACCCTCGACCTGCCGCCTCAGAGTCGCAGACGCTACCATTTTGCCACGGAGACTACTGCATATGCTAATATAATATATATATATGCAACACATGTTGTATTAATCCATATACCTTAGCTCGCATATGCCTTATGGTACTTGATCCCTCCTTGATATAGGTGTATATATTAAGTATGTTATAGGCTTATGCAGGATTGTTTTATTAATTTATCTAATATATAAATATAATGTTAAACACCACTTAACTCAGTGAGACTTCTATGCTTGCTCTAATTTCTTCAGGCTTGTTATTTTTGCAGTTAAATTAGTTACAGAGTTAAGCAGAAACTTTTTCAAATGTGATTCAGTCATTAGTGACCTCAATGTGTAGTCACCGTGGCTCAAGCAGTAGCGTCCGCGACTTTGAGGCGTCAGGTCGAGGGTTCCCGCCCCGTCACGATTTGAGGATAGCAAGGGCATGCACTCAGGGTAACGATTACAGCTGCCAAAACAAGTCCTTCGCAAGAAGGCAACCGTCCTAGCCCTTGGTTAAAAAGGGAGTCCGTGACGTAAAACCGGAACATTAGTGACCTCAATGTGAGTTTTATTAATGTCATGGATGAAAATGTTTGTTTCCTATCTGCACGTTGTTCCAAAACAACAAATTTAAGTCAGGCATAGTTTCTTACATTTGGAAAATATTCTTAGGAAAATGATCGCCAAAGAATGATAATATAAGGAGAATTTGAAACTGAGGGAAGGCCATTAATTTTCATTTTTAACAATTAACTTGTTCAAAAATCAATATACTAAATTTGTTTTCCCATGAGACATTCTCGGTATTTTTTTTACCACTAAGTAAAAATGGGTTCTAAAATGTGAGTATGCAACCTTCTTTAGCAAAATCATTAAAGAGACTTTCAAATGACTCCTGTAGTACACTGATTTTTTTCAATGCATTCTGTAAGGTTGGAAATGATTGCTTTCCGCATATTCGCTCTGTTTTTATAATTGCATATTATTATTATTATTTTCATTATTATTATCATTTTTATTATTTGATCCAAAAATGAGTAATGAAAGTTAGATTCGAGTAGGAAAAGATATCAACTTAGAGAGTGATATGAGAGGATTCTGGCAATGTATGTTTGATAACTGGTGCAGTATGAGCCGTATCATGCCCTGAATATGGTATGGTATGATATGATATGAGTGTTTATTATCATTTAACTAATGTTTTCATTTTACTTTCTGCATTGTGTACGAATTTGAAATTTTCTTTTCATACTCGATAGTAATATAGAATTATATGCACGACTTGTTACTATAAAGTAGCTGTTTATGATCGTATTTTGATAGACAAATTAATTTCTCCTTGCTACTCGAACTGCCGAGGGACGCGACTACCTCCTCCGCGTCTTAAAAGTCGACTGAATTGGGCGGAGGGAGGAACGTGGGAATTTGTTCCTTTGTAGTTTCCTCCCACAAAGAGCAAAGATTTTTGCTTTGACTCCGCCACAATCCTTATGGAGAGGATAATGGCTAATATCTAAGCTCATGAATTTAGTATGTTTTGCAATGCACAGACGCACACACATACAAGCACACTCATAGATGCAATATATATATATATATATATATATATATATATATATATATATATATATATATATATATATATATATATATATATATATACACACACCCTAAGGGAAGGAGGCTAGAATACTTCCTTTGAGTTTCCCTGCGTGTCGTAAGAGTCGACTGGATGGAGCGGAGCAAGGGGACTGGGAATCTCTTCCTCTGTATTTTTTTTTTTAATGATTGTGACACGAGGACGGGCCAAAAAAAAAAGATTATAAAATAAAACAGCCCTCATCGGGCCTGGGCACGAAGAATACATAAAGTAAAGAGAAACAGAGATGGAGAGTGTAATGACTTGTCAGATGTGAAGGGATAATAAAAGATGTGTGATGAATACCCAAGAATATTCAGT
>JAXCGZ010017201.1:60000-75000 GCA_037179515.1 Halocaridina rubra | reverse complement strand
ATCGTTTCTTCATCATTTATAGGAATACAAAATGGACTTTCGAAAAGTTGTAACAGTTCCTTACAGAATTCAGAGAAAAAAAAGAAAAAAAAACGAGATCCTATTTAATATACTGCAGGTGTTTTGCGTCAATGCTCCTTTGAAATTTTTATCCCAATAACCAGTGATGCACTTAATACTGTACTAGGATGCGTGTTACCCTTTTTTCCGAGTCTGCAATTTAAAAGAGAGAGAAAAATGCAATTGAATACATCGTTTTATCACTGAATTGTAATGCTCAATCTTGGAATTATAGAATCGAGAATTGTGTTGGGCTTCTCTTCCTTTCTATCACACACGTAGTGGCTTGTGTTTACGTTCTGTTCCGATACATGACCTTCACTGTGTCATTCAATCACGTGCGGAAGAAACAAATGAAACGCGCTGTTACCAGTGAGAGATACGCCAAAGCCAGTGTATATATATATATATATATATATATATATATATATATATATATATATATATATATATATATATATATATATATATTTGAAAACATGAATCGGAATCTCCCCCGGAAAAAGAGTAAAAGTTCTGTATATATATATATATATATATATATATATATATATATATATATATATATATATATATATATATATATATATATATATATATATATATATATATATATATATATATATATATATATATATATATATATATATACCGGATTTACGTCATGGACTCCCTTCTCTACCAAGGGCTATGACGGTTGCCTTCTTGCGAAGGACTTGTTTTGGCAGATGTAATCATTACTCTGAGTGCATGCCCTTGCTAACCTCAGACCGTGAAAGGGCGCGAACCCTCGACTTGACGCCTCAAAGTTGCGGACGCTACCGCTTGAGCCACGGTGACTACATATATATATATATATATATATATATATATATATATATATATATATATAGAGAGAGAGAGAGAGAGAGAGAGAGAGAGAGAGAGAGAGAGAGAGAGAGAGAGAGAGAGGACTGCCACGAAGAAAAATGAAACAACAGAGTGCTGAGATATTTCAGACTGTATATTAGTCCATATTCAGTTACTCTGAAGATGGACTAATATACCAGCTGGAAGATCTCAGCACGCCTTTGTTTCATATTCCTTCGTTACAGTCGTCTATTCATCTGTGTTGTGTGTTCATATTTTCAGCCACAGAGGTATGCAAAGCATTCATGAAGTTAGATGCCCATAAAGCTACAGTTCCTGATGATATATTACCTTACGTACTTAAGAATTGCGCTAAACCAATGTCGGTGGTGCTATGCATCATATTTTTAAAGTCGCTGGAATCTGGGGAGATTCTAAGATGCTGGAATCAAGCGAATGTGGTACCCATCTTCAAAAAGGGAAGGAGGGATACAGCTCTAGTGATATGCCTGTTTTCTTGACCAGCATAGTTTGCAAAGCTATTGAGATACTACTATGAAAACACATCTCTTTTCACTTGGAATCCTTCAACTTTTTGTCAGTGAGACAACATGGCTTAAGAGAAAGCAGATTAACAGTAAGAAACTTATTAGAATTTTACAATGAGGTAAGCTAGATCTTCCTAGAATTTGAAAAAGCATTTGTTACGATCCCACATGGGAAACTTATTAAGAAACTGCAAGTAATGGCGTGAATAGGTTGAAATGTCTTGGAATGGATACAAACTTACTTTGAAGGAAGAGAACAGAGAGAGAGTAAAATACTCAGTGTCTGAAAGGAGAAGGGTCAGTAGTGTTGTTCCACAGGGTTCAGATTTAGGACCAATATTTTTCCTTGTACAGTATACGTAGATGACCTACCAGAGTCTGTAAATTCATTTTAAAATGCTGTCGCAGATGTTGCAAAGATTGTGAAGAAATTAAGAGATGAGAGCAATAGTAGAGAGCTTCAGGTAGACCCAAATAGTTTGCATGAGTGATCAGAAAAGTGGCCAATGAACTTCAAAGCTTCAAAACGTAAGGTATTGAGAATGGGTACAAATGCGAGAAGCCACAAGCTTGGATACTCAATAGTAGGAGCAGTTCTTCAAGAGATGGAGAGAACTAAGAGTAAACAAATTGGCAGATTTGTCTCCGGATATACATATAAATGGTATAGTAAAGGCTGCATATGCTCTCTTTACAAATGTAAGGGTAGGCATCAGACACATGAACGAGGAAATTTTCAGAAATGTTTATGTAACTAATGTGAGGCCAAAGATGAATATGCAACCCCCTTTTGGAATCCGCACTTGAAAAAGCACGTAGTTAAGCTGGAAAAATTTCAAAGACATGCCACGAAACTGGTGCCAGATATACACAATCTCAGTTATAAGGAGAGACTGAGGGAATTAAGCTTACCATCACTCGAAGCTAGAAGAATGTGACGGTTTATAAATTTCTTCATGGTTTTGACAGAGTGGATACGGATCGATATTTTGATATTGCCGGCTCTAGAACTATAGGTCATAGTTTGAAGTTTCGTAAGAATACTTCGTGGCAGGATGTAAAGAAGTACTTTTCAGTGTGGGAGTAACTAATGATTGGAATTCGCTAACCGAGGAAGTAGTTGGTGTTAACTCATGGGAGTAACTGATGATTGGAATTCACTAAGCGAGAAGGTAGTTGATGCTAACTCAATTCATATTAGTAAGGATAAGAATGATAAATATAACTGAGTACAGTAAAGGAACCAACCCTGAAAATGGGAGTTACAAGCATAGGGTTATTTCCCGTAAGCACAATTAAGTAATTACACACACACACACACACATGATGCCATCTCAATCCATAGTTTTAAGGACAGGTATGATAAGTATCACTAAGTATAAAATGGAACCGATCAGGAGACGGGAAGATACGAGCTTTGGGCTCTTTCCCGTAAACACAATTAGGTAATCACATATATATATATATATATATATATATATATATATATATATATATATATATATATATATATATATATATATATATATATATATCCACTTACACTGTCGATGACCTAAGCAACGTTGTGGAGGGGACTTTCACACCCCCTTTATCCCCAAGGAGATTAGGGGACTCATCGAGGTATGCTTGGCTCCTGGTGAGTGAGTGTGCTTTGACATGGCCACCCTCTTACAAGAGGGACTGCTGCCGATGTGTGTGTGTGTGTGTGTGTGTGTATATATATACACAGGATCTCCTGAAGTATTGGATATTGCCTCTAGTCAACAGTGAAGACAGGTTAGGTTAAGTTATATTTTATTTTGAGCTTGCCTTTAAGTTAAAATTCTGACCTACTCTAACCTAACCTGACCTTTTCCTCTGTGCTGATAAAATGCAGTTACCAGTTCTTCACGAACTCATATATATATATATATATATATATATATATATATATATATATATATATATATATATATATATATATATATATATATATATATATATATATATATATATATATATATATATAAGGTTGGATTCCTTTTATACCTTCTGTGGTGTGTAGTTGGTAGCACCTTGACTTAGTAATTATACGTCCTAGGTTCGAGTCCCGGTCGGAGTAAAAAGAAATGATTCATATATATATATATATATATATATATATATATATATATATATATATATATATATATATATATATATATATATATATATATATATATGTGTGTGTGTGTGTGTGTGTGTGTAGTCGCCGTGGCTCAGTCGGTAGCGTCTCCGACTCTGAGGCGTCAGGACGAGGGTTCGCGCCCCGTCACGGTCTGAGGTTAGCAAAGGCATGCACTCAGCATAAGGATTACATCTGCCAAAACAAGTCCTTCGCAAGAAGGCAACCGTCCTAGCCCTTGGTTGATAAGGGAGTCCGTGACGTAAAGCCGGAACCGGAACCGGATATGTGTGTGTGTGTGTGAAATGAATCAAGAGATATTGAATTTTAAAATTTTTATGTTAAATCTTACTATTTTACTCAAGCAAAAAGTGTCTGCCTTGCCTTTTAGGGGGTTTTGCAGTGCTCGCACGTAAAATGAGACGACTGCGCTTTACATTGGTCCCAGACAGGCATGCTGAAATATGCTTTGCAGCCTTCACACAGTTTAGCAGCTGTTGTCGCAGGGTACTTTTTCGCTATTGTCTTGATAAATTGGCTGCATACCTGGCAGAATGCATCTGGAGAATGCCTGCAGCTTCTTGAAGCCATCTGTGATAAAATCAGATAGGTCTGTGTTCACTTAGGCAGATACGATACTGGCTTGGTAAGTGGTGAGCCCCTGTATATGCATTACTATGGAAAGGTTAAGAAAATTCTAAGTGGTTACTGAAATTACTCGTAGTTCTACAGCATTTAGAAATTCTTGAGAGTTCTTGTAAGTTCAACAACATTCTAGAAATCTCTTGAAAACTCTTACTATTTCTGGAAAATTCTCAGTCTTCTACCCAGCACTGAATCTACCCAGACTGTTCTGGAAAATGGAACTATATAAGAAAATTTCATTACCTTTTCATTATGAGTTTGACATCGGGACAGATCAGAAACTTGCCCTCAGCAGGCCCAAACAACAAGTAAAGATTGAGACAGAGAAAGAGTAGAAGTTCAAGGACAATGCAGAAATAAGAGACTAATACACTAATACTAGGACAGGCTGAAAGAATGGTTGAAATAATTAACGCCTAGAGATATAGCAGAATTAGGCCCTGATATGACGATAGATTATCTTTTTAAAGAAAGGTAGGTCATAAGACTTTGGAAAGACAAAAGGAGGAAGAGTCTGGAGGTGGATGGGAAAAAGAAGTCGCTGCACTGACCAATTCGAGGGCTATTAATCTCCACGCAATACCTGTGAAATGAGGCTGCTTGCCGAGTGTTACTTGCCCTTGGCAGTGGAGGATGGATGCAACTCGCCAACTCATCAGAGCAGTGATGGAAGTAGTAATCATAGAGAAGAGAAAGAGATGATACCTTACAATAAAAAGAATCAAGATTAGAAGTAACAGCGGGGTCATTGATGAGTCAGATTGCCTTAGATTCAATCCTATCAAGGTAATAACTATAATAAAGAGAACCTAGGATGTGCAAACAGTATTCTAAGCATGGACAGATAAGACCTTTATAGATTATTAAGAAACTGAAAAGAGGAAAAACATGACGAATATGAAACAGAACCCCCAATTTGGATTATATGACTGCCAAGACAAGTTAGAGGCTATTTGGATTCCCAACATGTTAATAGAATTAAGAGGGTAAATTTCATTAGTTTTGAAGACATTGGGGCTATCAAAAGAACAAGAAGATAATAGATAGCCAGAAATTGTCTTTGAAGCATTAAATTAAACAAAATTTTGGGTACCCCACTCAGATAATCTCTGTAAATTGAGATGAGAGTTGAAGGAAGTGTTATAGGAGACTGGTTACTAGTAGCAGATGTAGGTTGTAAAGAGAATGCAGAAGAAAAATGAATGGTAAAATCATCGGCAAAGGCGTGGAGAAGAGAAGAGGATGGGAACTGAAGAAGATTATTCATGAAGAGAAAGAAAAGAGTTGGGGAAAGAACAGAGCCCTGTGGGAACACCACTGGTACCATGGAATGAGCTAGATGTTGCGTTATCAACAACCATACATATAAAATGGTCGGAGACAAAACTGAAAATGAGAGAACAGAGAGAAAGAATAAAACCAAAATCAGAAAATTGGTCAGCAAAACCTTGTGCTAAACTCTGTCGAAAGCCTTAGTGATTTTTAAGGCTACGGCAAAGGAATTCCCGATAGTTCCTCAAGGAAGATGAACATCCATGAGTGAGATAGAAGAGGAGATCATCACTGGATCTTGCCTTGTGGAGGCTGTACTATTGATCGGAAATAAGTGATTAAGATTCAAGATGTTTCAAGAAGTGAGAATTGACCAAACTTCCAAAAATTTTATTGATAGCAGAGGTTAGTGCAATAGGTTGGTATTTGGAAGGAATAGAGTGGTCACCCTTCTTAAACAGGTTAACATAGAGCGTGCTTCCAATATGAAGGATAGACACTGGTTGAGAGAATGAGGCGAAAAAAGCAGCAAACCATGTGAGCCATTTCATCTGCAAACTCTTTAAGTATCCTTTAAGGGATATCATTTGGTCCTGATGCCGTGTTCGTCTTTAGAGAGTGAAGATCTTTATGGGCTTTACATAAAAAAAGATTAAATGAAAGCATAGGGTTGGAGAGGGGTAAAGTAAGAGGAACGGGTTCCCTGGAATCACTTATGGAGGGAGTTGGCAAGAAAATGAGAGCCAAAGATAGTGGTTGTCAGTGGGAGAGCAAGCTATAGAAGCATCGGGATGATTGAGAGGGGGAAAGTTTGAATTATAGAAGTTTCTGGAGAGGTTTTTGGGTAAGGACCAGAAACATTTATCAGAAGGAGAGCTAGCTATAAAAGCATCAGGACGAATGAGAGAAGGAAATCTTGAGTTACAGAAGTTATTGTAGCGTTTTTTTGGCGAAGGATCAGAAACATTTATTAGTGGGAGAGGAGGTAAGGTCATCAACTTTCTTTCTTAAAAAGGAAGCTTTAGACCTTTGAATCTTAGCAGTGTAGCAGTTCCTAGTTGTTGTAACAGCAGAGTGAGTTAAATCTGGAGAGGCTTGGTACACCAGTATGCACGATCCTTGGCCATGATAGCCATGGAGCAGGCACGGTCGAACCAAGGATTAAGTAAATATTCGACATTTGAAGAGATAAATAGTACATTAACATTTGTATTGGGTGGTCATTGCCATCCCTTATATTGTTTTTATTTTTGATCATCTTAGTTAACATACCTGTTAGAATTAATATCTTGAGGCTAGGACTCTGATGAGTCTAGGAATATTAATATCGCTGACATTTGCAAACTTTTCTCTCTCCAGTTACTCTCTTATATACAGAGAATTCTTCAGAATTTGTTCCTTCTTGATGACATTGTCATTATTTTTGTAGTGTGCTGAATACACACAGACTGCCAAGTTAGGAAAAGTAAATCCATAATGACTTGTAATTTTAAAGATAGATATAGTGTCAGCAAATAGAATATGAAACCGACCAGGAGACAGGGAGTTACAAGCATAAGGTTCCTTCTCGTGAGTACAGTTAGGTAAATACAGTAATGTAAATACACACACATGCAAAGACTTAGAAAAGAGTAAGAGATGCAAATAAAGGTTGAGAAATTCAGGGAGATCTTAATAGACTACATGAGTGATCAAACAAGTGGCCAGTGAGCTTTAATACTTTAAAATTAAAACGGGAAAGAGTGCAAGAAGGCCCAAGTGAGGTTATTCCATAGTAGGAGGAGAACTTTGAAAATCTTGAAAGAGGTCTAGTGATAAATGTATTGGCAGATGCGTCTCTGGGAATGCATATTATCATATATTGATATTTCTTAGATTCCCTACACTACAGGCCAGGGCTCGATCATGCAAGGTAATAGATATGCGATGATACTTAACGCTTAATTTATTTAGAAGCTACATAGTTCCTCTAGGCCTCAATGCCCCCCCCCCCCCATCTTAACGTAATGTTATCTGTATAGGCGCCCACAATGCTCTGCTCTCCTCGCAATCTGTTTGACCCTTTTTAATACCGCGGGTTAGGCACTTGGTCATGCCTCCACCAATAGGCTTTCAGAGAAGGGGGAACACCCCATAACCTATGGTGTGGGGGCACCTAAAGAATGCCAGTTCTCCTCACCAATTTGAGCATGATCTCTGAGAACAGAGAAAGCCATGTGGGACTTCTAGCTTGTACATGGGGCACTCATGGGCGTGATATATATACGTCAATATAAATGTAATTGTATAGACAGCAATATGCTATCATAATAAACTTAAGATTAACCTTCAGGTGTATGGATGAGGAAATGTTCAGAAATTTTACATGACTTGTGTGAGGTCAAAACTTGAATATGCAGCACCCTTTTGGAATCCGCACTTAAAAAAGCATGTAAATATGTTGGAGTTCAAAAACATACTGAGAAAATGGTGAAAGAGATACACAGTCTCAGCTTTGAGAAATGGCTGAAAGAAATAAACTTACCATTACTTGAAAGTGGAAGAAAGAGAGGGGATATGGTTATGGCTTTTAAGCACTTTCGTGGTGTTGGCAGCGAGGTTAATAAGGAGTGGTATTTTGATATGGATGACTCTAGAACTTAAGGTTAATGTTTGATGCTTTGTAAGAAAACATTGTGGGATGTAAGGAGGTACTTATGTAGTGTAAGAATATTTAATAATTGGAATTTGCTAAGAAAGGAAAAAAATAAATACTTAATGCATTCATAGTTTTAAGGACAGATATAATAATTGTTAGAGTAAAAAACCAGTCAGACGAAAAGGAGTTACGAGCACAAAGCCCAATATTAAGAGCTTTTCTGGGGCAATATCGTTCTACTTGATGGCATTTATATGGTAAATGTGCATCAATATCATATTAATATTGAACAGTTCAATATATTCCAAGTATTCAAGTGAAATCTCTAGTAGTCACCGTGGCTCAAACGGTAGCGTCCGCGACTCTGAGGCGTCAGGTCGAGGGTTCGCTCCCCGTCACGGTCTGTGGTTAGCAAGGGCATGCACTTAGGGTAACGATTACATCTGCCAAAACAAGTCCTTCGCAAAAAGGCAACCGTCCTAGCCCTTGGTAGCAAAGGGAGTCAGTGACGTAAAACCGGATCGGGACATTGAAGTGAAATCTCTTGGAATAAGAAAGCGTTAAGGGCATCACTCGTTTATCAGCTTCATCCTATTTCATGATTTTGACCTTGAGCCTAAAACTTCTGTTCATCATTACTTATTTTACTATTGAGTGTGTGTTATTGGTACGAAATAAGTTCTAAAGACAATTATTGCAACTATGCGATATTCCTGGCTGTGCATAACACCATGAGAAGTATTATAGCTTACTAGCTTAGCATCTTTGAAGATGAAAGAACAATAAAGAAGGGAAAGCAGAAAAGTTCAGCTACATGTGGCGAAGTCATGTTACCTAGACTATATAATGCAGTAGTATCTAGTTTAGAATATGGAAATTAAACGTTAGACATTCTTTGGAGTTCTTCAAATGAATGACAGTAATGGCATCCTTTGGATATAGGGCATCAAAAATAAACGCGTGGAATTCTGAACGGACAGATTCTTATCTCTTAAGTAGTCACCGTGGCAAAGCGGTAGCGTCCGCGACTCTGAGGCGTCAGGGTTCGCGCCTGGCCACGATCTGAGGTTAGGTTAGCAAGGGCATGCACTCAGGGTAACAATTACATCTATCAAAACAAGTCCTTCGCAAGAAGGCAACCGTCCTAGCTCATGGTAAAAAAGGGAGTCCGTGACGTAAAACCGGCTTATTCTTACCCCTTCATTGGCACTGGCCCACAGTTATCATTCTCTCTCTCTCTCTCTCTCTCTCTCTCTCTCTCTCTCTCTCTCTCTCTCTCTCTCTCTCTCCTCTCTCTCTCTCTCAAGGTTATGATATCATATATGACATCTTCAGGATGTCTAATATATATATATATGTGTGTGTGTGTGTGTGTGTGTGTGTGTGTGTGTGTGTGTGTGTGTGTGTGTGTGTGTGTGTGTAACATATTTTATTAACAAGAGAAAAACAGAATATTAGTAATCACAATAAATTGTCAAAGATATACAGACAGAGAGAGAGTCTGCCTGATCCTGAAGCTCGAAACGTGTGTTCGAATCCAATGGAGCGGATTTAAATTCTTCACCTATCAATACGGAGCCCTGCTTAAGTTCTGGGGGGGGGGGGACAAAGAAGACGAGAAGGGTGGAGGAGGCAGAAGTGTTATGCTCGTTATTTATTGCTCCTCCAAGTCGTATTCTCTCTCTCTCTCTCTCTCTCTCTCTCTCTCTCTCTCTCTCTCTCTCTCTCTCTCTCTCTCTCTCTCTCTCTCTCTCTCTTTGAATTTCCAAGTAAGCTTCTTGATATAATTGTCTCCAAAGTATCAAGAATTAAAAGCTATCCTCTTTCGTCTGTTTGTTTGTTTGTTTGTTTGCTTATTCTGTGTAAATATTATTTTAGAGTTTGTAACTTGTTCATCATTTAGTGTAATTCAAAATACATTTGCATGTTAAGATTCGGCAATGAGAAATACTATAAGTGTGTGTGTAATTACCTAATTGTAGCTACCTAATTGTGCTTACGGGAAAGAGCCCCAAGCTCGTAACTTCCCGTCTCCTGGTCGGTTCCATTTTGTACTTAGTGATACTTATCATACTTGTCCTTAAAACTATGGATTAAGTTAGCATCAACTATCTCCTCACTTAGCAAATTCCAATTATCAACTACTTTTACACTAAAAATGTACTTCCTTACATCCTGCAAAGAAGTTTTCTTTTGAAGCTTCAAGCTATGACCTCTAGTTCAAGTGCCAGCCATATCAAAATATCGATCCCTATCCACTATAATAACCATGTAGGAATTTAATAACCGTCACCATATCCCTCCTCAATCTTGTAGCTTCGAGTGATGGTAAGTCTAATTCCCTCTGCCTCTCATCATAATTGAGGCTGCATATTTCTGGCACCAATTTCGTGGCATGTCTTTAAACATTTTTAAGCTTAACTATATGCTTTTTCGAGTGTGGATTCCAAAATGGAGCTGCATATTCAAGCTTTGACCTCACATAGGTTACATAAATACTGCTGAACATTTACTTGTCCATGTGCCTGAAGGCTATCATTACATGTGTGTGTGTGTGTGTCATTTACTTGTTCATGTGCCTGAAGGCTACCCTTACATTTGAGAGAGAGAGCAAATAATCTTCCAAAATCATGCTTCTTATAAACCATAAATTATGTAAGGCACTAATTATACGTCTTTGGAAGAGTAGTGGACAGAGCATTAATGGATTATGTTGTGGTGGACAGGAGGGTGATTGGAAGAGTATTGGATGTGAATGTACTGAGAGGAGCTGGTGGTGGACTATCTGATCATTATTTAGTGGAAAGGAGAGTGAGAGTGGGAGAAAAGTGGAGAAAGAGGAAAAGCGACAGAGGAAGAGAGGTGCTAAAAGTAAGTGAACTGAATAAGAAAGAGAAAGACTGTGAGTATAAAGCTAGTCTGAGGAGTGCTTGGAATGTAGTGAAAAAGAACGTAGAGGAGGGAGTGGAAAGAAAATGTAGCTGTTTCAAGGTGGAAGTTATGAGGTGTGCAGAGGTAGTGTGTGGAAGGAGACTAACCGGTGGAAGTAACTGGAAAGGTTGTATATGTTGGAATGACGAAGTGAGTGTAGTAGTAGCTGATATGAAGTAGGCATTTGAGGGATGGCTGCAGATAGACTATATTGAGGCATATGATAGGTATAGTGCAAAGAGGACATTAGCAATGTTTGTGGTGAGGGAGCCAAAGAGAGAAGAAGCAGATGTAAGGTGGGGTAGGAGTTTGTCTGAGAATATTGAAAGGAATAAAAGATGTTTTGGAAGGAAGTGAAAAGAGTGCAGAAAGGTGAGTCTGGTAGGGAGGAGAGGGTGAAAGGAGTAGATGGGCAGTTGCTAGTAGACAAAATAAAGATGAGAGAGAGATGGACTGGGTATATCAAGGATCTGCTAAATGAGGAAGATGATAGAGAGGCATAGATTGTGGCTGTGGGAATTGAATGGAGAATGCCAATATTGGGTGATGAGAATGAAGAGGAGGTACATTTGACAATCAGAGCAATGAAAGCAGGTGAAGCACCAGGGATAGATGGGTCTTGAATGCTTGTCAAAAGGTGGGGAGGCATTAGTGGAATGGATGGTTAGGTTGTTGAATGTATATTTTATAAAAGTGAGGGTCCCATTTGATAGGAGGAGTGCATGTGTAGTTCCACTTATAGAGGGAAAGGGAATAAGCATGAGTGTAATAGTTTTAGGGGACTTAATTTGATGAGTGTAGTCAAAAATGTATACTGAAGAGTGTTAATTGAGAGAATTAGAAAAGGTACTGAAAGATTGACTGGTGAGGAAGATTGTGGTTTCAGGAGGAAGAGTAGGTGTGGATCAGGTGTTTGTGGTAAGACAGATGTGTGAGAAATTTTTAGAGAAAGGTAGGGACACTTTTTGGGCCTTTCTGGATTTAGAGAAAGCATATGACAGGGTTTATAGAGAGGCATTGTGGAGTGTGTTTGGACTATATGGAATAAGTGGTATTTTGTTGAATGTGGTGAAGAGTTTTTACATGACTAGTAGAGCATGTGTGAGAGGCAGGAGTGTTATGATTGATTGGCTTGAGGTGAATGTAGGGTTACTTCAAGGCTGTGTAATGTTGATTTGGTTGCTTAATTTGTATATGGCTGGAGTTGTAAAGGAAGTAAATAAAAGAGTATTAGACAGAGGCTTGGAATTAGTAGGTGAGTATGGAAGGTTGTAATTTGAATCATTTGCTATTCGCATATGACACAGCTCTGGTGGCTGATGCTGAGAGGGAACTGAATAGTTAAGGTGTGTGAATGAAGGAAGTTGCCAGTAATTATTGGTAAAAATAAAGTCATGAGATGCACAAGGAGTGTTAATATTGGTTGATTGAATGTAGGAGTGAATGGGGAGTTGCTTGAAGAACTTGAAAGTTTTAAGTATCTGGGGTCGCATGTATCAAGGAATATATAGAGTGAATGAAACGGGTAAATGTCTAGGTGGGTTGAAATGTGTAATGAGAAATAGATATTTGGGAATGAATGCAAAGAGAAGGATATATGAAGATGTGATTTTGCTGACCGTATTGTATGGTGCAGAGACTTAAAATGCAAGAGAGGATGAAAAAAACAAGTTGAATCTATTGCAGAAGCGGTCTTTTAGAAGTATGATTGGTGTATCTAGACTTGATAGTGTGAGAAATGAGGAGATCAGGCAGAGAATGGGGTTTCAAGAAAGCTGTTGGATAGGTTAGATCAGAGAGTGTTGAATTGCTTTGGACACATGGAAAAGATGAGTGATGAATGAATAGTGAAGAGTGTGTGGAGTGCAGAAGTGGTTAGAGTTAGGCCAAGAGGAAGACCTAGAATGAGATTGATGGATGGCGTGAAACGGGCATTGGATGCACGTGGAATGTCAGTGACGCAAGGAAGAGGGCATGCAAGAGATAGGAATGAGTGGAGGAAGATTGTGTGTAGGTGACACGGGCCAAAGGGCGCACCTGCTAGCTCAGCAAACTGTGATGGACGGGTGTGAGGGGAGTTGCCATGTGATGGAGCGGTGGAGGTAAACCAGCTATGGCTGTCGGGCCTCACTGTAGAATATCCTTGCCAGCCCACCTTGTGGGTGACCTAAGAAGGGTGGTAGCAGGAGAAATGTGGAAACCCTCTATCCCCAAGGAGCTCAGAGGAGTAGTTGAGGTATGTGGGTCGTGATGGATGAGTGTTTCTTGGATTTGCCACCCCCCCTTACAAGGGAGAATGGGACCATATATATATATATATATATATATATATATATATATATATATATATATATATATGTTTGTGTGTGTATGTGTGCGCGCACATAAAAAGAGAGAGAGAGGCATATATGTCACTGTGATTGTGTCCTCCTTAACGACGAAATGAATTTCGGTGATGATACTGCAGATGCAGAGCCAGATATATATATGAATAACAGACAGATATATCCTAAAATCTCAGCCGTGAAGCTCAAAATGTTTTAGTGCCTAAGTATTTGATAGATAAGGAAATAATCGAAGTGCACACAGGCAGTTCAGATGATAAGTCTTTGCGATAATATCAAGCACTTGAGATGATCAGTCAGTAGGAGTGAGTTGACAAATACAGAGACTCTGGAGAAGATATCCAGATCTTTGATATCTTCACACATCCATATTTTGTTTAATTTCTACCATTGTCGGTACAAGCAAACTGGTGTCTCTTTAAGGCAGGTTCTCGTATATTTACGCAAAAAAACATTAAAAATGTGAACCATAGAACGATGTTTAATATATTGAGTTATTTAGGTAATGTTGACAGTAGTCACCGTGACTCAAGCGGTAGCGTCCGCGACTCTGAGGCGTCAGGTCTAGGGCTCTCGCTCCGTCACGGTCTGAGGTTAGCAAGGGCATGCACTCAGGGTAACGATTATATCTTCCAAAACAAATCCTTCGCAAGAAGGCAACCGTCCTAGCCCTTGGTAGAAAAGAGAGTCCGTGACGTAAAACCAGAACAATTTAACTAATGTTGAAAGATAAATATCTGTAGTTTTCCTAAACCAATGAAATCATTCCCTCGCTCCTACTTGTCAACACAAATTAAAGTATTTATATAATTCTTCCTTAATAAAGTTCACCGAAGGCTGAGAATGCAAGTGCCCCGTACAGAATTTATACCTGCCTACGTGTCGTTAACAGAGTTTCCCCTTTCTTATTCATATAATTCTTAGAATAAAAAGAAAAACTTTTTTGATAATATCCTTGGCAATGCTAATTGTAGTCACCTCTGCAATAATAATAATAATAATAATAATAATAATGACAACAACCAGAGTAATAATAATAACGTAATAGCATGAATAATAATAATAATAACAACAACAATAGTAGTAATAATAACAATAATAATAATAATGACAACAGCCAGAGTAATAATAATAGCACAATAGCAAGAATAATAATAATAATAATAACAACAACAAAGACAATAATAATAATAAGAATAATAATAATAATAATGTGTACATGTAACACTAATAACAATAATCAGTCATATGATATAGATTAAGATATAATGAATAGCAGTGTCCACAAATAAAACTTAAGAATAATACTCATCCCTTTACTATGTAGAATATTGTAGCTTTTAAATTTGCTTAAATCTTTTGCGAGTATAGTTATCAAGGAGATTAGTATATTAAACTATGATTTAATAATAATTATTCGTAGGTCGAATATGTTTTCATTTTGGAAATGACAAATGTAAGGGTCTAAGCAAGTGATAAGCTAAGTGTTTCTTGCCTAATGGTACGACCATATGGATATGTTTGTCAGTGTCTTCATCGAGGCTTCCTCAACAGCATCCATCCTCT
>JAXCGZ010017201.1:52500-55000 GCA_037179515.1 Halocaridina rubra | reverse complement strand
CATCCTGCAAAAAAGTTTTCTTACAAAGCTTCAAACTATGACCTCTAGTTCTAGTGCCAGCCATATCAAGATATCGATCCCTATTCACTCTGCCATTTCCATGAAGGAATTTAAAAACTGTCACCATATCCCCCTTCAATTTTCTAGCTTCGAGTGATGGTAAGTCTAATTCCCTCCCCTCTCATCATAACTGAGATTGCGTATTTCTTTGTGTGTGCGCGTGCACACACACACACACACACACACACACACACACACACACACACACACACACACACACACACACACACACACACACACACACACACACACACACACACATATATATATATATATATATATATATATATATATATATATATATATATATATATATATATATATATATATATATATATATATATATATATACTGTATATATATATGTGTGGGGGGGGGACTGGCTACGGAAGGAAAGTGAAAGAAATTTTTGGATCCAAAAAATTCTTTCAATTTCCTTCCAAAGCCATTTACATATTCAGAATATTCACATGTTTCCCTTTTAAGACCTTTTGTAGTGTAGTTGGTAGCGCGTTGGCATAGTAATCATAAGTCCCAGGTTCAAATCCCGGTCAGGATAAAAATGATTCATGTTTTCACATATGGTAATGTGCTTATTTGATTATTGTTGGTCCCGAATGAGCTTGGGAGTTAAAATTAAAAGCGGTAACGAAACCACGAGTGAGGTTGGGGGAAACTGTAATATGAACATAGTGGCATTCAGATAGAATGCGTTCATTCCTAGTATAGCAGATAAAACTTATGAGATCTGTTTCCTGTTTAAGACTTTCTGTGGTGTAAAGTTGGTAGCGCTGTGACATAGTAATCATATATCCTAGGTTCAAGTCCCGGTTGGGGTAAAAATGATTCATATATATATATATATATATATATATATATATATATATATATATATATATATATATATATATATATAATATATATATATATTATATATAAAGCGACAGAAATGAAGGACTAATCAATCTGTCATAGACTCTTGCATTATTTTTTCTTTATTTCAATCAATTTCAGACATTCCCTCTTTAGGACTTACTTCCTCCCCTATCATATGTTTTCTTATAAACAAGAATAGTTATTCCGCTCATTCAGACTTTGAAATTCTTGCTCACACAGAAGGATATTTTTGTCTGCAATATTAAACTACTTTTACTTTCATATTCCAGTAGTTTATACAACAATGTCTTGGAATGCTAAAACTTTTCCCTTCTGAGCTTTTTTATTGTCTTTATTACATCTCCCTTAACTCATCACCTGAGGGAAATGCTGAGAGTGGAGATTTCCAGTCCTTCGCTCCATCCCATTTGGACGACTTTCACGATACGCAAGGGAACACGGAAGCGGTTTAATTGTTTCCCGACTTCAGAGAAAAAAAAAATGTCAAGAAAAAAATAGAGAGAGAATGAATTATGGGAGGCAGAGACTACTCAACACTTCATTTGGATACAATCTCCTCAGTTCGGAGATTAATAGAATAAGTTGTGAAGTAAGAGATATAAAAATAATGAGCATGGAAGATAGAGGCCGCTCAACACCTCACTTGGATAGAATCCACCCATTTCCAAGACAGAGAATTTGCGTTGGAAGAGATAAAGAAAGAGTGAGCGTAGGAAGCACATGATGCTCACTACCTCACTTAGATAGAATTAAACCACCCACGCCCCCCTTTATTCCCAAGGCGCTAAGGGCATTCATTTGGATGAATTGGCTGCTGATTAATGAATGTGTGCTTTGACCCGGCCAATCCCTCGCAAGGGAGACTGCGACCATGGTATATATGTATTATATCTTGAGCACTCGCTTTTCTAATATTTAAAATATTAGTTCTGACATCAGAATATAATGGCCTTCCCAGTATAAGTGTTTGATGCTGGCCATCCCAGTATGGGAAGTTTGTGAGACAAGAGGATTAGTTCGAAGATTAAGGAAAAGCTTTACAAAAGTGTAGTAAGACCAGTTATTGTTTATGGGGCCGAGACGTGACCAATAAAGAAGGCTCAGGAACGTAAACTTTAGGTGACGGAGATGCGGATGTTGAGAAGAATGTGTGGAATCACAAGAAGAGATAAGGAAGTTGAGATAGATGTGTGGAATCACAAGAAGAGACAAAAGATACAAAATAATTGCATTAGAGAACCGCGTCAGATGCGTTTATGAAATCCATTTGTGTGTGTCTACCTAACTAGCAATATGGTATCCTAGGTTTACTCTGTTTAAGAAATCGGGCCCTGTACGGGATCCTAACCATAAACAGAACCGCGTCAGATGCGTTTATGAAAATCCATTTGTGTGTCTAGCTAACTAACAATATGGTATCCTAGGTTTACTCTGTTTTAGAAATCGGGCCTTGGTGTCAGAATGCAGAAAAACTCTCACATACTGGTTGCTTATTGATTGGATGGAGGATTGATCATCAAGGAGAAGTAATTGATACTGATTA
>JAXCGZ010017201.1:10000-47500 GCA_037179515.1 Halocaridina rubra | reverse complement strand
CAATCTCGGTTATGATGAGAGGCTGAGGGAATTAGACTTGCCATCACTCGAAGCTAGAAGAGTAAGGGGGGATATGGTGACAGTCTTTAAATTCCTTCATGGTTATGATAGAGTGGATAGGGATCGATATTTCGATATGGCTGGCTCTAGAACTAGAGGTCATAGTTTGAAGCTTCGGAAGAAAACTTGTTTGCAGGATGTAAGGAAATACTTTTTCAGTGTAAGAGTAGTTGATAATTGGAATTCGCTAAGCGAGGAGGTAGTTAATGCTACCTCAATCCATAGTTTTAAGGACAGGTATGATAAGTATCACTAAGTCTAAAAATGGAACCGATCAGGAGACGGGAAGATACGAGCTTTGGGCTCTTTCCCGTAAACACAATTAGGTAATCACAATTAGGTAATCACACACACGCACACACTTGGAATCCTTCAACTTTTTGTCAGTGAGGCAACATGGCTTCAGAGAAGGTAGATCAACAGTAACAAACTTATTAGAATTTTATGATGAGGTAAGCCAAATCTTACAGGAAAGAGAGGGCTGGGCAGATTGCATATTCCTAGACTTCCAGAAAGCGTTTGACACTGTTCCACATGGGAGACTTATTAGGAAGCTGCAATCAATGGCTAGAATAGGTGGAAATGTTTTGGAATGGATAAAAACTTACTTAGAAGGAAGGGAACAGAGGGTTAGAGTAAGACACTCAGTGTCTGAATGGAGAAGAGTTAGTAGTGGAGTTCCACAGGGTTCAGTTTTAGGGCCACTTTTGTTCCTTGTATATGTAAATGACCTACCAGATTCTGTAAATTCATTCATGAATATGTTTGCAGATGATGCAAAGATTGTGAAGAAAGTAAAAAACGAGAACAATGGTAGAGAACTTCAGGAGGATCTAAATAATCTGCATGAGTGGTCAGAAAAGTGGCTAATGAAATTCAATACTTCAAAATGTAAGGTAATGAGAATGGGTACAAGTGCAAGAAGGCCCAAGCTTGACTACTCGGTGGCTGGAGTACAACTTCAAGAGACAGAAAATGAGAGAGATCTAGGAGTAAACATACTGGCAGATTTGTCTCCAGAAATACATATAAATGGCATAGTAAGGGCAGCATATGCATTCTTATCAAATGTAAGGGTAGCCTTCAGGCACATGGACAAGGAAATGTTCAGAAATATTTATGTAACCTATGTGAGGCCAAAACTCGAATATGCAGCCCCCTTTTGGAATCCGCACTTGAAAAAGCACATAGCTAAGCTTGAAAAAGTTCAAAGACATGCCACGAAACTGGTGCCAGAAATACGCAATCTCAGTTATGATGAGAGGCTGAGGGAATTAGACTTACCATCACTCGAAGCTAGAAGAGTGAGGGGGGATATGGTGACAGTCTTTAAATTCCTTCATTGTTATGATAGAGTGGATAGGGATCGATATTTTGATATGGCTGGCTCTAGAACTAGAGGTCATAGTTTGAAGCTTCGTAAGAAAACTTCTTTGCAGGATGTAAGGAAATACTTTTTAAGTGTAAGAGTAGTTGATAATTGGAATTGGCTAAGCGAGGAGGTAGTTAATGCTATCTCAATCCATAGTTTTAAGGACAGGTATGATAAGTATCACTAAGTCTAAAATGGAACCGATGAGGAGACGGGAAGATACGAGCTTTGGGCTCTTTCCCGTAAACACAATTTGGTAATCACACACACACACACACACACACACAGTCAGACTGACTGACAGAGCTGCAGAAAATGTACCAAAGTGCGTCGTTGAAGGAACACTGGAAAGTCAGAAGATGAGTAATTAACTGTGATATCAGTTTTTTCTCCATTGTATCAACGATGTTTTCTTCACTCTCCCTATTTTGGAAGTTTCATATGATAATTATGTGGATATTTAATAACTATGAGTGATGAAGAAGAAAGTTGGGCAAGCTGAGAGCAAAGGCTGTAAGATGGAGGGAATGTTTTATATCTGGAAAAGTTCTGTAATTAACAACAAAATAGGAAAGACACTGGATATTCGAATTGGAAAAGATATAAATTGCTACGAACAGTATTCTTGATTGGATATTACACAGTGCTGCTTAAAAATGAACCTCCTCTATCTTACAGGTAAACAAGAGAACCTTCATTGTCGCACAAACAATATGGCAGATGAAAGGTGTCAATGACCAAAATCAACAAAGTTTGTCACTACTAACTTTCATTCTCTCTCTCCTCTCTCTCTCTCTCTCTCTCTCTCTCTCTCTCTCTCTCTCTCTCTCTCTCTCTCTCTCTCTCTCTCTCTCTCTCTCACAAGAATAAGGTATTTGCTTGCTTTATGTGTCACTATCTCTCTCCATTTGGGGGTGGTCGCAGACGGATTGAGGGTGGGGAATTAAGGCTGGATGCCCTTCCTATCGCCCCGACGTGGTTGTATTTATAAACATTAATATATATGCTCAGTTACCTCGTCAACTTACGAAAAACCACATACATACACACATTCATGCATACTACAAACATATATACACGCATGCTTTCTACACTCATTAATACATGCATGCATTCTACACTCATTCATATATACTACATACATACATACATGCGTAGGAACGTACGTACATACACGGAACATTGGTAAACAATTATGTCCAAGTCTATTTGCCATGTATCATGTGAAAATTCCCCCATTCACTGAAATTTATCCCGGAAATCCATTATCTGAGAATTTTGCGCTTCCAAAATATTCTCTCTCTCTCTCTCTCTCTCTCTCTCTCTCTCTCTCTCTCTCTCTCTCTCTCTCTCTCTCTCTCTCTCTCTCTCTCTCTCACACACTTCATATATATATATATATATATATATATATATATATAATATATATATATATATATATATATATATATATATATATATATATATATATAGGTAGGTTTATTTAATCTCTTTCGTATCTCATAGCATGGGTCTTTAGCTTGGCATACAATTCAGAGAAGTCATTTAAAGTAGAAGAGAATAACAAATATATATGTCTTAAATGAAAAAAGATTTTGATATTTTTTGTTTTATTATTTATTCAGATAACTGTACATGGGGACATGTGCACATGGGCACTCCCAGTCATATTGCAGTTGATAACATTACAATCTATGTGGTTATGTATAAATAACATACTAATAGAATTTGCAATTAATTTAAAATATCATAGCAAGTAATTAATAATAAAATATAGTGTAATAATTGAAGAGTACTTGAAGAGTAATCATTGTGACAATATTTTCAATAGCCCTTGTTGAGTGCTATCATTTAAATTCCGTTTCACTTTTCAACAGTACTACTGCAGACAATTTGAAGCAGATATAGAATAACAATTTTCAGGTTAGAATAATAAGTAGGTACATACATATATATATATACACACACATACATACACACACATATATATATATATATATATATATATATATATATATATATATATATATATATATATATATATATATATATATATATATATGCATGCATTAATTAGATGAGCAATAGAAACACCACTGGGGCTTCATAGCCATACATATCAAGGAGAGATTATTTTATTTTATTAATTTATTGCGCCAAGGCGTCAGACATTACATGAGTTCATACAAATAATGCTTCAAATGGATATAAAACCAAGAATTGAACATGGTTTACAGGGAGGTGTACATATTGATAAAACATTGCTGCATACTAACACACAACTCACAGAATGGCAGCACAGAGTACATTATATGCAAAAGTAAAGCTCAGAGAAACGCAGAATGCACAAACAGAATTATACAGCAACATACAGAAAATATATGTATAATTCAATATAATTAATGGCCACCAAAGTGAGGAAAACGAGCAAGAATAACATCAAGGTTGTCATCATTAAGTAAAAATGAGCAGATCTGTATTAAGTTCTGACCTCGTGGTAAAACATCTCTCACTGTGGGGCACTGAAGACAATAGTGGTCAAGAGTGTTAGCATTAGTTCGGTCGCATAATGTACAGGAGGTGTACTGTGGCATATCTAGAGTCTGGGAGACCTGCCATAAAGGCCGATACCCCATTCTGAGCCGAGCACTAACTACATTGTTTTTCCGCACCATTAACCCGCGTCTGCGATACTTGTAGCGACTGTGAAGGAAGTGATCATGGTGCTGTATGGACACACTGTTGGCCCTCTCCGTGTCCCTGCGCTGGACCGTCATGGCAAACCCAGCTGAGTAGATGATGTTACGTAGGCATCGGAGGGAGGGCTCAGCGTCCACAGCATGCCCATCCAGCATACAGGCCGCCTTGGCAAGACGATCCGCTGTGTCGTTGCCAGTCAGCCCAATGTGGGATGGAGTCCACACAAATGACACAACAAGAGAAGCATCCCGAGCGGCTGCGAGGCGACATAGTATATCTCCCACAGCACGGCCACAGATAGGTCTTGGCGAGGATAGGGCTTGTAGGGCCGATTGGGAGTCACAAATTATTACCCCATTCACTCGTCGTCGAACAAGGAGAGTCACGGCATCCAAGATGGCATTCAGTTCACAGTAGGTGGAGCTCGACGAGGTGGGTAGTCTACGGCCAATCCATGAATCAGCCGGCACAGGCGGCTCCATGGTGGGGGAAAACACAGCACATGCCGCCCTCCCATCTGCTTGCACAGAACCATCAACATAGACGTGGTGTGCTGCAGGGACAGACGTGGATACATCAGCGATAGTCTCCAGAGCTAACTGTCTCTGCAAGGGGGGATAGACATCCTTCGAGGTCGGTGTATATGTGACAGCGGGGAGGGGGACACGCCAGGGTGGTAAATCTGGGACAGCCGCCTGCACTGGCAGGTCGATGTCAAGGCCACGGAGAATGTCACTCACCACCCTGATAAGGTTATGACCTCCTGCTCGAAGTGGGAGCCTGGGTGCGTCTGGATCAAGGGACGTCCTCATGACAGCAGAGAAGTACGGAGCAAGAAAGGGGTAGTGAAGACACTTAACAGTAAAATAGGACACATTGGCATAAATCCTCTCCACAAGAGGGGGTAAGTTGAGCTCCAACTGCATACTCACAATACGGGTAGAGAGAGAACATCCCAAGATAAATCTCATGACTCGATTCTGGAACTTTTCAAGTGGCTCGAGAGCTGGTTTAGGAAGTTGACACAAGGCAGGAGACAGATAGTCAACCACTGACCGAAGTAGTAGGATGTAGAGGGTCCTCGCCACTGGGATGGAGACTCCTGCAGCATTGTTGGCAAGCCACTTGACAGGTGCAAAGCGGGGCTCCAGACGGTCAAGAAGGCTCTTCACAAAGGGATGAATTCGTTGACGAGCAGGTATAGCTGGGGTGATCCGGACAGGTGCACCTAAATACGTGTACTGTGTGCAGTGAGGGATGACATTACCACCCATGGCGAATGCGGGCAGTGCTCTGCAGTTGCGTGAAGTAAAAATCCTGCTTTTTTCTGGGGAGATAATAAGGCCACAGGAGGTAGCAGACACGTAAAAGTCATGGAGCATGTGCTGAAGGTCGTGAGTTGAGGTCGTGTGGATGCATATGTCGTCCGCATAGCAGGTAACTGTAGTACCGGGGATGACAGGAAGGAGGGAGAGTAGACGATGCATAAGGATATTGAATAGAAAAGGACTTAGCACCCCCCCCTGAGGAGTACCCAGTTCAAACCGTTCATAGGAGCTATACGACCCTTTAAAAAGGACACTTGATGTTCTGTTGCAGAGATATCCCCGTATCCATTTCAGTATGTTCCCCCGAACTCCAAAGTCCACCAGCTGGTCAAGAATAATTTCCTTGTTGGCTATATCGAAGGCAGATTTGAGGTCCAGGAAGGCGACCACACTGGTGGGAGAAAGACGGGTGTAGAGTTCAGCGAGGCAGTGATGTGTGCTCCGTTGTGGGAGGAAACCATAAAGACTGGGGGAGAGTTTATCCTGTAGACGGTGCATGAGCCGGGCAAGAAGGATGCGTTCAAACACTTTGCTGAAGCAGGAGGTGAGGGAGATAGGCCTAAATTTGTCGGTTCCAGGTTTTGGTAGAGGAATAATAGTGCTTCTGGTCCAGGCAGAGGGCACATGCCCCAAGCAAAAGCAAAGATTGAAGAGCCGCAGTAGGGGGTTACCAGGAACTTTCTGAAGAAGACGGAGAACTTGATATGTAAGACCATCCTCCCCAGGGGCAGTAGCCTTAATCCTAGCAAGAGCACGTCGTAGTTCATCCTCTGTGAATGGGATGTCATCCTCTTCATCCGTCTGTAGTAATGCACCCATTAGGCGGAGGGTTACGAACACTGCGGTGGGTGGAGAGTGCCTCTTGAACGTTCCCGGGAAGGTTGCAAGTTTGTGACTGTGCTGACCAGGTAGTAATGAGGTCCTGAGCGTACTCAAGTGGACTGTGGTGTAGAGCACAGGTGGGATCAAGGAGAGAGAGAGAGAGAGAGAGAGAGAGAGAGAGAGAGAGAGAGAGAGAGAGAGAGAGAGAGAGAGAGAGAGAGAGAGAGAGAGAGAGAGAGAGAGAGAGAGAGAGAGAGTTTGTGGTATTCATTTCAGCAAAAGGAGTTATTCGTCCTTACTACAGATAATGACACATCCATGCATACTCATACACATCATTGTCATCTGAGGGTAACACAGCAGAGGAAAGTGCATGTACTTAATTGCATATACGTACACATATAAACCTGAACATACATACATACATACACATAAACACAGTGCCATATAATGGAGGATAAATTTGGAAGGAAAAGAAAGAGAAAGACTGAAAGCCGTTCCCCCTCTCCACCCTTCAAATTATG
Source organism: Halocaridina rubra (assembly GCA_037179515.1). NCBI lineage: Eukaryota > Metazoa > Arthropoda > Malacostraca > Decapoda > Atyidae > Halocaridina > Halocaridina rubra. Next base: position 40,694 of record JAXCGZ010017201.1, on the reverse strand, counting down.
TACGTGAGAGAGAATTACATCAATTAATCCATTATCACTATTATCACAACCATTGCTACCACCATCATGATTATTATTATCATCATTATTATTATTATTATCATTATTATTATTATTATCATTATTATTATACTATTATTATTATTATTATTATTATTATTATTATTATTATTATTATTATTATTATTATTATTATTATTACCATCATCATTACTACAGCTTTTGTATATAGATAGAGTTATGAATCAAAAGTAGTAATTATTGATACATATAGACATGCACATACATATACATATACACATATACATACATATATACATATAAATACATATACACATACATATACATATACACATACATGCACACATGTACACACATATACATACATATGAGCTCTTGAGGGAGGGGGTTAGAATACTTCCTCCATGTTCCCCTGCGTGTCGTAAGAGTAGACTAAGTGGGGCGGAGCGAAGGGAATGAAAGAACCCTTCTCTGTACTTTCTCTTCCCAGAAAGTCAGAGCATTATTCCTTTACTCAGCCACTCACCTTATAAGGGGAAAAGTGGCTTATGTATATAAAAAGGCATATGAGAGAGAGAGAGAGAGAGAGAGAGAGAGAGAGAGAGAGAGAGAGAGAGAGAGAGAGAGAGAGAGAGAGAGAGAGAGAGAGAGAGAGAGAGAGAGAGAGAGAGAAGGTATTCCCTCCACCCCTCTTTTTTTTTTTTTTTTTTTTTTTTTTTTTTTTTTCAAAGTTATAGAAATATCAGATAATATACAAGAAAGTAGACTAAGATGGTATGGTCATGTCGTTAGAAGGGATGAACAGTATGTTGGGAGGAGGGTGATGGAAATGGATATACAGGGTAAAAGGAGAGGGAGACCAAAGCGTAGGTGGATGGATTGCATCAATGATGATCTGAGGTCTAAAGGTTTGTTGGGTGATGAGGTATGGGACAGAAATAAATGGAGAAAACTGACCAGAAACATCGACCCCACATAAATGTGGGAAAAGATGTAGACGGAGAAGAGGGTAAAAGAATTACATTTTCAACGTTGGGTATACACTAAGTACAGGATATAAGTTCTCTGGGTTGCAAAAGTGCACACAAAGTTCAAAGTAGCTCAGGCCAAGAGGTCTGAAGTCCTTAAGCTTTGTGCACTCTGCAATGTAGTGTACTAAATTGTTGCCCCCTTCACACTCACATAAATGGCATTTTGAGTGTTCTGGGTGCTTTCTACCAGTTTTCTCGCAATTCACCTCCCATATATTTCTATAACCAAGTCTTATACGGGCAGCAACTCTATCACAGTCACCTGTAAGCATTTTACCCATGCTGTATTTGTGTCTCAGCCTTCTGAAGTTTTCATAATGTTGGATCGAACAGCTGCTTACATGTTGTGTGAGTGTAGAAAGTTCTTGCTCTTCCATAATCTCATTATACAACATTGTTTTAAACTGAGTCAGTGTGGTTATAGATTCAGACACTGAACTCTCAGTTGCCATTTTTGCCAGCCTGTCAGCCTTTTCATTACCTACTATCCCAACATGGGAGGGTACCCATGAAAACTTAACTTGGAGTTTAAGTTTTGCGCAATCAATAAGAGCCTCTTGAATTTCAGCCATGTGAGTTTTGTAGGAGCTTTTTAATGATCTCAGTGACAGAAGCGCACTCTGCGAGTCACAGAATATGATAGCATTTCTCCTAGCACTGAGAACATGTTCAATAGCAAGTTTTAGACCAACAATTTCACATTCGGTGATTGATGACCATTTTGGCATACTCAGTGCTTTGTCAAATATTTGCTGCCCTTCAAAATTTTCATAAACTACAATGCTGCACCCAGACCCTCCTGCACTGCTTGTGTGAGACCCATCAGTGTAAATGCAGAGTGTTTCATTGTTAGTTGGGAAACTAGTTTCAATAAAGGCTTCAATTTCATCTAACCATTGATGTTTTTTAATAATTGGAGCAACATTCGGACCAGATGATAATATTGGAAAGAGAATTTCTGGCCCAATCCTCTTGCAAGGATTTATTAATCGTTCAGGACCACTCTCAGTAAAGAGTGTTACATTATGTTTTTTTGTCTCATTGGTTATAAGCTTAAATACTTTGGGGTGAATTTGTCTTTCATACTGTATGTTACTTTTTATTAGTGATTTAATGATTGTTGGCGCTGACTGCGGCCCTTGCAAATGACCAGCATTACATGGATTAGGCTGAGCTGATTTCGCTAGTTTAACTCCAAATATCACAGCTGACTGTTTGATATGTTCTATCAAAGGTGGGAGGTTTAATTCATGTTGCATATTTATAATTCTGGTGCTCATAGGGCAGCCAAGAATAATCCTCATAGCTTTGTTCTGAATTTTTTCTAGGGGTCTTAAGATAGAGGTAGTCATAGTACAGAGCTGCAGGGTGTGATAGTCGACTAATGACCTGACATATGCGAAATAGAAAGTTCGGCATATGTTAATTCCAACACCAGATACCCTATTGGCAAGAAGCTTTAACGGTTTGAGTCTCTGTTGCAGTCTTTCACACAAATCTTTGACATACTCTGTGTGAGGGGGAGAAGGAACTGGTATTCCCAAATATTTGTGATTTTCGCACACCTTTGAATGTTACCTGTTCAATTACGAACTATGGGTAATTCTTTATATCTGGTTGGCTGCTTCCTAGTTTTTTTTTATTTTAATTATGGAGGATTATATATATATATATATATATATATATATATATATATATATATATATATATATATATATATATATATATATATATATATATATATATATATATATATATAATTCATACCAATTAGCCAACCCCCCTCAGCACCTCTCCACCCTCCCGGGGCATAAGGGCTAGAAGTGCATATCAAAATCTAATCATTGATAGAAATCCGAAGATCTTAGTGGATTTCCTTCCTTTGAAATATAGATTTATGTAAAACCATAATAAACAGTGTGCAGAACCATAATAAACAGTACGCAGATTTTTTTTTAATTAGCTGGCAAAGTATGAGAAAAGTGGTAGGGTTCCTATCAGCATGGTTTTATCTCAAGAATTAGTACTGATATTATATAAATCTCTTTCTCATTCCTTCAGTTAAGGTGTCATGCATTGTTCACATCTTAGATATTATATGCTTATGAGACATAATGCAACGCAGCTTCTGTATATTGCGCTTTCATATTTCCATTTAAATCATTAACTTTATGTGGGCTTAATGTTATACCTGAGCACTAGATTTGCGTTTTTTATTAATGAAGACAGTGCTTTTAAAACCACGTGTCATAGCTCAAGACATACATATGGTTTAAAAAATATAGATATTTTAGCATTGAAAGTATAATAATGGTAAATATGGTATTTTAGAGGGTATATGTTTACATTTATTTTTCAGCAACACTGTAGAAAAGTTACAGACTCGGACAGTGTTTTGATATGATATGGGAGCAATACTGTGAGATGTAAATTGTTAAGGAAAAACCTATGGAGAGTTTACTAGGAAAAGATCGAAAGGAAATGGAAAATATCATAATGGAAATAAGAGAATTAGAGGAAGAAAATGCATTACATTAGAAGGCAATGGGAGAGTAAAGCCTAGAGATTGGCTTGAAGCGTAAGACTGGTGAAAAATAATACAGGGGAGGTAGGGAGGGAGGTAGAAAGAGAGAAGGAAGGAGCCTGACTATTGGCATGGTACAGATAAGTGTGGGTGGTTTGCATATACCAGCTCTCTCTCTCTCTCTCTCTCTCTCTCTCTCTCTCTCTCTCTCTCTCTCTCTCTCTCTCTCTCTCTCTCTCTCTCTCTCTCTCTCTCTCTCTCTCTCTCTCTCTCTCTGTGCCATGAAACAGAGTGTATTCTAGGTTACTGAGTGAGTGTTTGAACTGTAGGACAGACAATCAGACGGAAAAGTAAATATTATAGAGAGAGAGAGAGAATGTATAATCGATATGTGACAAGTTTTGTTTTCCAAGGTAGAGGAGGTCATTCATCACACTTCAAAAATAACTTTTTGTTTGAAATTTTTTCTTGGAGCGTTATTTACCAATTTTTTTTTTAAGTATCATATCCAGATTAATGGATTATCTTAGAAAATAGTGGTAGTAGAAGTAGTTATGGTAATAATAAAATAATAATAATAATAATAATAATAATAATAATATTAATAATAATAATAATAATAATAATAATAATAATAATAATAATAATTCATCTGTCTAGCTATAAACAAAAGCCATAATCCCCCTTATAGGAGAGTGGCTGAGTCAAAGCAAAAACTTTACTCTCTTTGAGAGAAATATACAAAGAATACTATTACCAGTCCTCACGCTCCTGCCAATTTACGAAAGAGTTTTCTATTATTTGAGGCACTTTGATCTGGTCGTCGTCTATTACTCAATAGCTTCTGTCATTGCCCTTGTTTTACTATTCCTTACTCTGTATGTATCTAGTCTCCGTGGCAAAATGGTAGCGTTCGCAACTCTGAGGCGGCAGGTCGAGGGTTCGCGCCCCGTCACGGACTGAGTTTAGCAAGGGCATATACTCAGGGTAACGATTACATCGACCAAAACAAGTCCATCGCAAGAAGGCAACCGTCCTAGTCCTTAATAGAAAAGGGAGTTCGTGACGTAAAACCGAATCATCATCATCATCATCATCACTCTGTATATATGAAAATCTTTAAAATAAATAGCATACCAACATCCAAAGATAATAAAGATTTTTTATGTCAAGAGTATACATGGTCGTTGAATGTTATATCCCATTTTAAAATCTTAACGTAAATAGCATGATATGCACTACGAACCTCCAAAGATAGTAAAGATTTCATGTCAAGAGTATACATGGTGGTTGAATAGGCTTTTCTTTCCTTATTTTTCAGTTAGTTGGTGTCAAGACCAAGATAACCAACACGCGAACAATCATTCCCTTCGACTATTGGAGATTTAGGGGAACATTACTTTTTTTTGTCTCAAAAATCTTATTACAACTCAGAAATCCTACATTGCTACATTATAATACATATGAAACAATAATTATTATTTTTACGTTCATACAATCCCTAGATCAGTGGCTCCCATCCTTTATTTGCAGCCTTTAACATATAAGCGAGTAAAATGCAAAAAGTACAATATAGAACTGAAATATAGAAGATAAGTTGAATGAGGGCCTTTTCTAAATTCTTTGACCATTTTGATTACTTTTCAATAAAATAAAAATACTTTTAAAATTCAAACTACAATTTGAGCTCACTTGGAAGATGAGAGAAGAGAAGTTGGTGCGATTCTTGTATTTGATGTCTACTGCTATATTGGGCACCTTTTAGCTATAAGGGGGCTTCACACGGTCAAACGGTTCGTCGAACGCGGTTCGACAGACAAGTGTTTGAGGTGATGTTCGAACGTGTGAACGGGGTATTTGGTTGTCGAACACTTTCGACAAATGTGTTCGACAATCAAATACCCCGTTCACACGTTCGAACATCACTTCAAACACTTGTCTGTCGAACAGCGTTCGACGAACTGTTTGACCGTGTAAACCGCCCTTCAATCTCAAGTTTCTTGTGATATCCATCGATTTCTTCTCTTTACATCAAATCCTTTATAACAGTAAAGCTAGATTCAGCTACATTTGAAGATTAGAAAGGTAACATAAGTGTCTTGCAAACTGGGTATTTAGTTTCTGTCTCATCACAAAACCTTTAGTCTGAATAACTTGATACTTGTATATTTATTTATTAAACTATTTTACTATCTAAGTTATCGTTCCTTTTATTTTGATTATAGTTTTTAAGAGACTCATTTTGCATTTTTGGGAGTTCTTGGTCCTGCTGGCTAGTACAGTGGTAAAGCGCTGGCTTCGCATTCACGAGGTCGAAAGATCGGTTCCCGTCCAAGACCGAGAGTTTAAGCTGTTTACTGGCAGGAACTGCTGTGGTTGGACACCACAGTGGGGGGTTGGGGCTTGCCCTGGCTGACGAATACTCATTGTATTGAAATGGAAATAAAGTTTGTTTGTTTGTTTGCCCTGACGCATCGAATGTATCCACTAGAACTGTTTGAGTCAACCATGACGGAAATTTAGTTTGCTTGAGATCGGAAAATCTTTATTTTGATCATATATTGAGATGATCTGTAATGACGGGTACGGCAGTTTCAGTCACCTCACGTGTTTTAACCAGTTCAACAAAGCAAAAATTTTGTCATCACATGTTTTGAACAAAATTTTATAAATGTAATCAAGCCAAATATCTTCGTATTGACATCAACAAGAGTTTCAGATGCTCCTTGAAGATGATTGTTCACCATATTCAGTTTTCTAGAATATTTGCAAAATAACTCAAAATTTTCTTACCTTCAACAATTTAGCAGGCGCTTCATTTCAGGCATGTCACTTAAACAATCGTTGAGAACATCAAATGGTTATATGAATCTTCACAAGTAATTCCCGTATTGCAAATCACCTTACGTCAGTGTGAACTAAAAGACTTACATAGTCTTCTTTTATCTTTACAAGGAATTCCCCCCATTGAGAACCACCTTACGTCAGTGTGAACTAAGAGACTTACATAGTCTTCTATTATCTTTACAAGGAATTCCCCCCATTGAGAACCACCTTACGTCAGTGTGAACTAAAAGACTTACATAGTCTTCTTTTTATCTTTTCAAATAATTCCTCTATTGAGAACCACCTTACGTCAGTGTGAGCTAAAAGACATACATAGTCTGTTTTTATCTTTTCAAGTAATTCCCCTCTTGAGAACCATCTTACGTCAGTGTGAACTATAAGACTTACATAGTCTGCTTTTATCTTTTCAAATAATTACCCTATTGAGAACCACTTACGTCAGTGTGAATTAAGAGACTTACATAGTCTTCTTTTATCTTTACAAGTATTTCCCCCATTGAGAACCACCTTACGTCAGTGTGAACTAAGAGACTTACATAGTCTTCTTTTATCTTTACAAGCAATTCCCCATTGAGAACCACCTTACGTCAATGTGTACTAAAAGATATACATAGTCCTCGTTTATCTTTACATGCAATTCCCCTCTTGAGAACCACCTTACGTCAGTGTGAACTAAAAGACTTACATAGTCTTCTTTTATCTTTTCAAGTAATTCCCCATTGAGAACCACCTTACGTCAGTGTGAACTAAAAGACTCACATAGTCTTCTCTATCTTCACAAGCAATTCCCCCATTGAGAACCATCTTACGTCAGTGTGAACTATAAGACTTACATAGTCTTCTCTTATCTTTACAAGCAATTCCTCCATTCAGAACCATTTTACGTCAGTGTGAACTAAAAGACTTACATAGTCTGCTTTTATCTTTTCAAGAAATTCCCCCATTGAGATCCACCTTACGTCAGTGTGAACTAAAAGACTTACATAGTCTTCTTTTATATTTTCAAGTAATTCCCCATTGAGAACCACCTTACGTCAGTGTGAACTAAAAGACTTACATAGTCTGCTATTATCTTTACAATTTTGCTTGAAGAGGCGCTTACATTTGGCATTAGCTTTGATAGAATGACTTGATTTTATAAATGATTTCGGTACCTTGTTTAGGACAGGAGAGAGATATTTGGAAACTTAGTTCCCTCCATGAATAACACAATGCCATTCTCTCTCTCTCTCTCTCTCTCTCTCTCTCTCTCTATATATATATATATATATATATATATATATATATATATATATATATATATATATATATATATATATATATTGTGTGTGTGTGTGTGTGTGTGTGTGTGTGTGTGTGTGTGTGTGTGTGTGTGTGTGTGTGTGTGTGTGTGTGTGTGTGTGTGTGTATCTCAGTGGTACTCGGGGTGCTCTCTAATGAATAGCAGAATAAAAAATTTTCACCAAACTCACCTTTACCAATACAGCTTACATAAGTGATTCATAAATTTGCATTTGAGAATTTCTTGTGTTTAAATTTCACTCATCTCTTCTATTCTGTTTCGAACGGCATTATTACTGAATGGCTCCAACGCGTTTATCATATTTCTTCCGAAATCTCTTCAGCAAATCTTCTATGATCTCCTTAAATGCTCTCCTATAGTATGGATAAGGCAATTTCATAACTACAGCCTCAAGAGTATGATTTGATTGTAGAAGTTCTCACAGTGAACAGAGAATCTATTGTTGATCATTACTTCTTTTCAGACTTTAAGTAATTCTTGATCATTACTTCTTTTCAAACTTTATGTAATTCTTGATCATTACTTCTTTTCAGACTTTAAGTACTTCTTGATCATTACTTCTTTTCAAACTTTATGTAATTCTTGATCATTACTTCTTTTCAGACTTTAAGTACTTCTTGATCATTACTTCTTTTCAGACTTTAAGTACTTCTTGATCATTACTTCTTTTTAGACTTTAAGTACTTCTTGACCATTACTTCTTTTCAGACTATAAGTAATTCTTGATCATTACTTCTTTTGAGACTTTAAGTAATTCTTGATCATTACTTCTTTTCAGACTCTAAGTAACTCTTGATCATTACTTCTTTTGAGACTTTAATTAATTCTTGATCATTACTTCTTTTGAGACTTAGAGTAATTCTTGATCATTACTTCTTTTCAGACTTTAAGTAATTCATGTCTGAATTTATATATGGACCCATTTTCGTCTTCATTTGTACTTCGAGACGACCTCATTTCATTGATTCTTTGATCAAGAATTGTTGGCATAACACACAGACAGTTCTTCATGAATAGTATGTTAGAAACCAAATTCCAAATGTTCCTCTGAATACTGATGATTTTTTTAATTGCACTAATATAATGCGTAGGGTTGGTGACTGAGGAATAAAAATGTGTGAAAACTTATCAAGTGAAATGTATTTGTAAACTTTATACACAAAAATGGAATAACAATATTACATAAAATAATGGTAACTATGCAAAAAGCTAAGAAAAATTAAGGTCGTTTCAGCAGCATGCAAAGCCAAAGATAGTCATTTTAAAAAGAGGTGACCTTTACACCACCAAGAATCAGATGTTATGGTAGATAGCAGCGCAAGCTCGACTCCTCGTGACTTCGGGACGGTTACCTGAGGAGAGCTGTTATGAGTAAGCTTATACCTTTGCCACTGATACATCAGATTAACCACTGATGCATCAAATTTGGTAAACCTCTTTGGATTACAAACTATCTTTCGTAAAGAAAGACAAATCACCATTAAAATTACTGATAATGGTACTGATTTTTGCAGTGGTCAGATTTACTGCTCACTGATATTAGCAAACTCGTATTCAAGCACTCATTCTCGAATTCCCCCCCCCCCATTAATATTAAAATATTTGCATGCGCTACGTTGGTAACCACTGCCCAAGATCCTAACATGCTAAAGTTCATTGGGGAAACATGGGGGGGGGGGATTTAAACTCTGCAAAGTTACGATAAGTGCAGCAGCAAAGTCACCTCTCCCTTCGAACAAAATATGAGTCTGCTGTCCAAAGTCAAAATATATGGTCACCCTACCCAAAAACAGATCAAAAGTTCAAGCTGATTTTATGCTGCATCCTATTGCATCACTGAAAAGAAGGAACAAAATAGCATTGGGATATATATATATATATATATATATATATATATATATATATATATATATATATATATATATATATATATATATATATTACATTACGAAGAAAATGACTTCCACTTTATCAGGATATTTTAAATATCTCCTCCCAAAACCAGGTTCCTCTCTCTCTCTCTCTTGGACAAGCTCTGTATGTGCAGTTTTGCTAGTTTTGCACCGTTGCTTTGACTATATCATAACTTTTGTATATATATATATATATATATATATATATATATATATATATATATATATATATATATATATATATATATATAGATAGATAGATAGATAGATAGATAGATAGATAGATAGATAGATAGATAAATAAATATATTCTTTAAGATCATTTGATCACTGAATTATCTCTTTCAACACTTTTGGCACTCCCACACTCCGACTTTGGCACTAAGGAAGGTGCTGCGTTGTTTAGTTTGTGTGTGCTCCTTGACTTCCTATGGGGAGACTACTGCTTCATAGCAATATGCTTTTTTTGTATGTAATAGCTATTGTACAGTGTTAACGCGCTGGCTTCGCATTCACGAGGTCGAAAGATCGGTTCCCGCCCAAGACCGAGAGTTTAAGCTGTTTCCTGGCAGGTACTGCTGTGGTTGGGCACCACAGTGGGGGGTTGGGGCTTGCCCCGGCTGACGAATACCCATTGTATGATGGAAATAAAGGTTTATTATTATTATTATTATTGCATAGACTATGTAGCGGAGGCTGTGAGACCATATTCCTTTCCGACTCTCTAAAACCTTCTCTGCTTTAAACACTAGTTTGAGTGCACGCGATCTACTTTTTTGCGATGGTTAGACCAAGTGCATTTGGTAGAAACACCCTTAAGTCCACTATAATATAATTTAAAGCAAACTACAAGAAAGAAAATGAATATTGTTAATTAATAAGCTGCCAAACTTTGAAACATTATTCTTTCGCCGACTGCTGCATTTATCACCAAGGGAATACAAACCATAGCTACTGAAGTCTCGATGGTCCCAAAGCAGGGTTCTGTCTCAAAACACACACACACACACACACACACACACACACACACACACACACACACACACACACACACACACACACACACACACACACACACACACACACACACACACAGCCGTAGCTACTGAAATCTCGATGATCCCAATGCAGGGTTGTCTCAAAAAAAATAAATAAATAAATAAAGAATAAAAAAAAAATATATATATATATATGTATATATATATATATATATATATATATATATATATATATATATATATATATATATATATATATATATATATATATATATATATATATATATATATATATATATATATATACACACACACACACAACCATAGCTACTGAAATCTCGATGATCCCATAGCAGGGTTCTGTCTCATTTAAAAAAAAAAAAAAGGAGAGGAATGCAACCATAGCTACTGAAATCTCGATGATCCCAAAGCAGGGTTCTGTCTCAATAAAAAAAAAAATATTGCTTCCTAAGAATATTCAGGTCTTCTCAGTTATCAAATAGATATGTGAAGGAGGGTAGGAAAGGAGTATGGCTTGGGAAGTAATTCTGGTGTTTTTTAATTTTTTTTATTTCTAATGCACGTTTCAGGGTCAGATATTTTGGAGGCTTCAGTTCTACTTACTTTTTGTAGAATTTTGTTGCCAGGAGTTCTTTCAGTCAGTATTCCTGGTTTCAGGAATACTTTACACATGGCCTCTTCTTCTCTGTTTGTTCTATTTTCGTATGTAATTTTGCATAATGTTCTTAAATGTTTAATTAAGCCACTATAATTGCACTGACTTGTAATTTTTGGATAATGAAAATGGCCTTTAACTTAGGTCTTTTAAGCTTGCATCCTAAATAAAAGATAATTTTTAATTATACAGGTGAGTCAGGTAATTTGTAAGCAAGTAAGGGTAGGTCGAAACCCCATGAGTGTGATAACGCCAGATTAAATTCATTTTTACAATCCAAACTCTAGTATATTCCTCGTAATGAGAAAATTGTAGGCACGATTTTTTTTAACACAGAGACATCACCTTTATAAAAAATGTTGGTCTCCCATAACCTAGTTATATGAACTTCTTTTCCTACCATTTAGTTTTATATGATACTAATTTCGTATAAGACTCCTTACCTCCGTGTCAAAGTACACAATGTCATATTTCAACATCTATTGTTTCCACCAGGTACGATATAGTACAGTACGTGTTTTTTTTTTTTTTTAAGATAGGCTATTGAGTTGAAATCTCGGTTTCCCTGCTATGACATGTTTGCCTGAATTTTATCAGCTTCAACATAAGTTACTTTACATCCCTAGGTCAAGTTCAACCACACTGAATAGATCTCTTAAACTGGCATAGTAAGCCTTATGATATATTAAATGGTAATGAATTCTTTCCTTGAAGTAAACTGCAAATACTACATACTTAGGTTATAGTGTTCTGGTTTCTTATAAAAGAAGAAGAAGAAAGAGGGGGAAGATGTGAGACAGTGTCAACCTAGGATACCATAATGTTAGTTAGCTAGACACACAAATGGATTTCATAAATGCATCTGACTCGGTTCTGTGTATGGCTAGGATCCCATGTGGGATCCTAGCCATACACAGAACCGCGTCAGATGCGTTTATGAAATCCATTTGTGTGTCTAGCTAACTAACAATACGGTATCCTAGGCTGACACTGTTTAAGAAATCGGACCTAAGTCTTAGTATTGTGTTCTGGCATGGTAGAAGTTAGCAACCAGGAAGTGGCCAGGAATGTCTTGCTATTATTGTGTGGTCATCCTAATGCGTTCAGAACTACCTCCAATCATTATTTCGTCAACTCATGTTTCAAAACTTTACATATATGTTAAAACAAGAATGTTTACAATTCTTTGGAATAATAATGTTATAACAGACAGAAAGCCAATTTATTCACATAACGATGAAGATAATAACACAATTCTTGAACAATAATTCTACTTTTAGTACCTGATCAAGTAATATTGTTAATTGCAGTATTAAACACGTCTGACAAGTCACAATACTCCCCATCTCTGTATCTCTCTATGCTTTCTTCGAGCCCAGGTCCTACGAGGGTAGATTTTTTTTCCCATCCTGGTGTCACAATCATAAAAAAATATAATAATAGAATAGATTTCCATTAGGATTTTTATTTCCACCCAAGCAAAAGTTGACACTCCGTTTGAAGCACCCTTCGTGTGGGATATTTTTTAATAAAATGAGGATTTCTTGCTGGTCGCAAGACATACTTATCCAGTGGAAAAACCATCTGAACTGACTACAAATAATAATTGTTAAAGAGAATACTTTTAACCCAGTGCTGCTCTACCGGCGTTTGCGTTAAGGGGGGTTTACACGGTCAAACGGTTCGTCGAACGCGGTTCGACAGACAAGTGTTTGAAGTGATGTTCGAACGTGTGAACGGAGTATTTGGTTGTCGAACACGTTCGACAACCAAATACCCCGTTCGAACATCACTTCAAACACTTGTCTGTCGAACCGGGTTCGACGAACCGTTTGACCGTGTAAACCCCCCTTTATATATTAAGGAACAAATGTATAGTATAGGAAGCTTTGAGGAGTCGCTCCTAATATTTTGTAGCCCCGAGGAAGTGAATTTGGAGGCAATGGTGGTTCAATTGGTAGAGGGCGCGTAAATCGGGAGGCGACCTAAGCAGGTTCGAGTCCACCGTGGGACGTTAAAAAGGGCATCCAGGCTTTATCCCTTACTCCAATTTCTTTTTGTTCACTCCCATTCATCGGGATTAATTGTAACATAAAAGCTGTGTACTTATGAAGTGCATTGCCTAGATATTTTTTTTTTTTAATTTCTTCTTCTTTTTCTTCTTCTACTTCTTTTCCCACTTTTATGTGGGGTCGATGTTTATACTAGAATTACTATTTACTGGAATTTGACTTGAAAATTTACACATCAAATTAAATATGTCATAAAATTTTCTTAAACTGACAGAATTAGATGAAGGTTTATGTATATACTCGGCCCCAGGCAACAATTTCTCCAGACATATTAATTATAATTGTTTTTAATGTTTATCTTCATGTGAAAGACATGTCAGCTTGAATACAAATTACTGACAGTAACATACTTGCATAATTATAGTTGGAATTTGTCAACATAATTATTTTCGTTTGTCATGATTTTTCTTTTAATGACTGCTTTCGGGGCAGAAATTCACAGCAAAACCGGGTTAATGAGGTCATATGTCATGCCACAAGTGGAGCACTTGTCGCTCACCATATTTTAATTGTGTAAGAAGGGGGAGGGCTCTGATTTTTTTGTCTTCTTTTACAAGAGTTATCCGTAGAGGCTTAAAATTACCTTTGAATTTTTAGTCCGGTTCTTTGACCTGTATATGTTTTGCAAATATATTCTGCTAATTTACAATATTTCTTAATTCGCACATATATGCTAGCATATAATATATATATATATATATATATATATATATATATATATATATATATATATATATATATATATATATATATATATATATATATATATATATATTTATATATATATATATATATATATATATATATATATATATATATATATATATATATATATATATATGTGTGTGTGTGTGTGTGTGTGTGTGTGTGTGTGTGTGTGTGTGTGTGTATATGCTAGCATATAATATATATATATGTATATATATATATATATATATATATATATATATATATATATATATATATATATATATATATATATATGTGTGTGTGTGTGTGTGTGTGTGTGTGTGTGTGTGTGTGTGTGTGTGTGTGTGTGCGCTTGTGTGTGTGTATGTGTGTATGAAACATGATGCATATTTTGCCCCTGGCCGGGACTCAAACCTAAGCCACATAATTAGTGTGCCAAGAGCCAAAGGCAAAGTATGTGTCATGTTTTCACATATATTAATGTTTTTATTTGCTGATATACTCTAGAAAGACTTGGTGTCTTCAACAGTAAACATTTTCATAACATGCTATAGTTTTACTGAATACGATTATAGTTAATTTATCAGTTAGTAAGTAAAAAAGCTTTCTTTTTTTAAGAAGAAGAAGAAGAAGAAGGAGAAGACATTTAGCCATAAGATACTGAAAGATTTCATATATGATGATGATGATGATATCAAATTCTTACTTACGGCTACTGATGCGCAAACACTAGTGTGTTGTTCCGGTTTTACGTCACTGACTCCCTTTTCTCCCAAGAGCTAGGACGGTTGCCTTCTTGCGAAGGACTTGTTTTGGCAGATGTAGTCGTTACCCTGAGTGCATGCCCTTGCTAACCTCAGACCGTGACGGGGCGCGAACCCTCGACCTGACGCCTCAGAGTCGCGGACGTTACCGCTTGAGCCACTAGAGTGCCTTTCATAAATTAGGTCATATATGGCCTTGTCTCCTACTTCATATTAATATCCTATAACTAGGTCACTTAAAATGTATAAGGTAAAGGAAATAGGTGTTGAGGTTTAGGTCAAAGTTTTGCTTTAAAAAATCACATACCATTTGTTACAACGATTATCTACAAATTTATTTCTCACGGAAGTGGTGAAGTAAATATTGCAATGTACAGTTATTCTCTTGGACAATATACAATTTCCTTGGTAAAACAATATAATCTTCTGAAGCAAAAACCAGAAAAACTCATTTCATCGAAGAGACATACACATCTATTGCTTCCTATTCTTGCGTCTTCCTTTCGCGCTTGGTGTTGTTGCACTCATCATCAAAAGCTCTGTTGAGTGTAAGTTAAAAGTGCTTCTTTGTCAGTCAGAAACACCCTTTGAAATGTTAGCAGACCCTTTTATTCCCTCCCCCCCCCCTTTCATCTCCTTTCAGTCAAATTGCCTGTCATGGTAAGATCGGAGAGGGAAGAGGGGAAAAAAAGGGGGGGAAGGGTGAAGGGCAGAGTCAATCCTCATAATCATGACGGTTTCCACAATTACCCTCTGATTGAACCTTTGGCTTTCTGGTGTTGAAGGGGGAGGAACGCAAGCTTTCATTATTATTGTTTTTTTTATGATTATGACACCAGGACGGGCCAAAAAAATAATACAAATAAATCTAACCTCATCAAGACTGGGCACGAGCACGAAGAAAACAAAAAGAGAAACAGATGGGGAGTGTTGTGACTTGTCAGATGTGAAGCGATAATAAGTTATGTGTAACGAATATCCAAGATATTCGGTGTTGATGTAGGCATAGAAAGAGAACCGTAACTGAAGGAAGACTTAACATCGAACTGTCCAGGACAGTCTTATTTAACATGAACCTAGGAATGCTACTGTATTAGCCATGTGGAGTGTCATAATCATGCAAGTTTCACTGTAAACCCTTTTTCTGATTCATGGAAAAGAAAGTCCTAAGTTCATCTTTATTCCTTGTATGCAAAAATTATTTTATATATTAAGAGTGATTCATGAAGAAGGTACTTCTTGTAGGAGCAGTTTTTATTATGGTGACCTGGATAAGTAACGTGAATTGCCATAATGTGAGATAATTTTGTATCATCTCAAGATATTATCTATGTCATGCTCTGCATAAGAAAATAAATATGCTTGTATTAATGTCCACAAAATAAATTATGTAGATTATATCATGATGGAATGGAGACACCTGATCATCTTTTATAATTTTATTAAGTTGGGGGGAGGGAGGAGGAAACGAACCCCCTTTTTTTCCTGGTTTCTTTTATCCCTGACACCTGTCCCAGATTCCTTTGTACTGTATTACGTGATCTCATTAATCAGGGGTGGCTAGAATACCTCCTTCGTGTTCCCCTGCGTGTCGAAATGGGACTATTTGGTTCCGCCCCTTTGACGCAGTTCTTTTGGCGCTAAGCTGTTTGGCGTTGCCCATTTAGCACTGTTTTTCTAGATTAGGTTAGGTTAAGTTAATGTTAATTAACCTATTTTTTATTTATTAAAGGTACCAAAACAGCTTAGAGGCAAAAGGGCGGCGCCAAAAAGTACCCGAGCCCCTGTGCATCGTAGAAGTCGACTAAATGAGGCTGAGCGAGGGGACTTAATCCCCTCTTGTGTTTCCCTAGCACGAAAAGTCAAGTGTTTTGCTTTGACTCAGCCTACCCAGAAGGAATAGAGTAAAAATTACACTAAAGGATTATGAGAACTAACTCAGTCACTCTGCGAGGAGCATACTGTGTACCCTCTCTCCTCTGCAACTGTTGAATGGCTGCCTTAGACAGGGATTATTGTTATTTGTAGGTTGGCCTTAAGTGGAGGTTAAGGAAAAAGATCCAGAGTTAGCAACGAAAGTGATAAAACACACACACACACACACACACGTATATATATATATATATATATATATATATATATATATATATATATATATATATATATATATATATATATATATATATATATATATATATATATATATATATATATATATTTATTTATTTTTTTTTTTTTTTTTTTTTTTTGCGTGTGTGTTTGAATGCGTGAGCGTGTGTATTTGTGTGATAAATATATATACATATATATAAACACACATTTACATGTAAGTGCATGTGTGTGTATTTGTGTGTGTGTGTGTGTGTACTTTGGCAATATATTTTCATAAGGAAAAAATCTTGAAAACTTCACAATTAAGAATAAATTTTATGTAGTGAACGTACAGCGGTTTTAGGTCATCATAACCCCCATTCGAATGGGGCGGACACAGATAGGATGGAGCCAGGGGATCAAGGTTGAATGCAATTCCTAGTGCCTAACGGCGGGATCAAGCTCGAGGATGCCAGATTCATCACTTCCTAGTTTATGCGCTATACCACTGAACTACTGCGGCTCCTCATGTGAATATAAAGCGAAGGTAGATATTACACATGTATAAACTCCATCCACTCAAAGTTAATCACTCTGTAAAAACTGCATAGATTTATACGAAATTAATCATCCAAAGTTTTTTTTTTTTTTACCTACCAATTAAGCTTAATCAAATTAAAAGAAGCAGTGATAAATACAGAAAAATGCAATAAGAATATCGCAGACGCAGATACAGCGGTCATATATATATATATATATATATATATATATATATATATATATATATATATATATATATATATATATATATATATATATATATATATATATATATATCACTTAACTGGATGGCACAAGAACGAAAAAGATATTATTACTACTGGTTGCGCTCTGATATGCAGATATTTATCTTTTGTAGTAGTTATCGGTAGTTAGCGACGCAGGCTTGGTTGCCCTAATGTTTAATAAGTTTTTCATGGATTATATATATATATATATATATATATATATATATATATATATATATATATATATATATAGATAGATAGATAGATAGATAGATAGATAGATAGATAGATAGATAGGTATATTTTACCGGTTCACATATTTACTATCTCCCTATTCGAATAAAACTTAGCTTAGATTATTTATACTGACATGCCGAAGTGTAACTTATTCGATTGAAGGTTTGATGATTTAAAATGAGAAAAGTCATTGTGAATGTTGCAAGATAAGACGTTTGTGATGCTCCACTTGTACTCGCATTCACCTACTTACACTCTTGTGTAGTTGACGTATGTACAGCGAATAATGTGACGGAGAGACACACATGTGTATACATCCATGCTCTTGGCATATATTCCTGGCGTCGCACCACCAAATACTTCCTTGGAATGGGGTTAATGAGTCTATATAACACAAAAGCCCTCCACTCCCCCCCCCCTTCCCGTTCTTTCGCTCCCTAGGTACACACACACAAACACACATACACACACTTACATTCCTCGTATTAAGAACAGCTTACTCTGGCCCCAGCCATGTGGTTTGCTGTTGACCACAAAATACTGGATAGTACATTTTTCTACTTCTTATATACTCTTGAACTACTGAAATTGTATAAGACTTGCATTATATAATTACCTTCGATAGCAGATCGTCTCTTTCAATCGGAAAGCCAACACATCCTCGTAGAGGCAGACAAGCGATCACGAAATGCTATCATATTCTGTGACTCGCAGAGTGCGCTTCTGTCACTGAGATCATTAAAAAGCTCCTACAAAACTCACATGGCTGAAATTCAAGAGGCTCTTATTGATTGCGCAAAACTTAAACTCCAAGTTAAGTTTTCATGGGTACCCTCCCATGTTGGGATAGTAGGTAATGAAAAGGCTGACAGGCTGGCAAAAATGGCAACTGAGAGTTCAGTGTCTGAATCTATAACCACACTGACTCAGTTTAAAACAATGTTGTATAATGAGATTATGGAAGAGCAAGAACTTTCTACACTCACACAACATGTAAGCAGCTGTTCGATCCAACATTATGAAAACTTCAGAAGGCTGAGACACAAATACAGCATGGGTAAAATGCTTACAGGTGACTGTGATAGAGTTGCTGCCCGTATAAGACTTGGTTATAGAAATATATGGGAGGTGAATTGCGAGAAAACTGGTAGAAAGCACCCAGAACACTCAAAATGCCATTTTTGTGAGTGTGAAGGGGGCAACAATTTAGTACACTACATTGCAGAGTGCACAAAGCTTAAGGACTTCAGACCTCTTGGCCTGAGCTACTTTGAACTTTGTGTGCACTTTTGCAACCCAGAGAACTTATATCCTGTACTTAGTGTATACCCAACGTTGAAAATGTAATTCTTTTACCCTCTTCTCCGTCTACATCTTTTCCCACATTTATGTGGGGTCAATGTTTCTGGTCAGTTTTCTCCATTTATTTCTGTCCCATACCTCATCACCCAACAAACCTTTAGACCTCAGATCATCATTGATGCAATCCATCCACCTACGCTTTGGTCTCCCTCTCCTTCTACCCTGTATATCCATTTCCATCACCCTCCTCCCAACATACTGTTCATCCCTTCTAACGACATGACCATACCATCTTAGTCTACTTTCTTGTATATTATCTGATATTTCTATAACTTTGGAAAAAAAAAAAAAAAAAAAAAAAAAAAAAAAAGAGGGGTGGAGGGAATACCTTCTCTCTCTCTCTCTCTCTCTCTCTCTCTCTCTCTCTCTCTCTCTCTCTCTCTCTCTCTCTCTCTCTCTCTCTCTCTCTCTCTCTCTCTCTCTCTCTCTCTCTCTCTCTCTCTCTCTCTCTCTCATATGCCTTTCTATATACATAAGCCACTTTTCCCCTTATAAGGTGAGTGGCTGAGTAAAGGAATAATGCTCTGACTTTCTGGGAAGAGAAAGTACAGAGAAGGGTTCTTTCATTCCCTTCGCTCCGCCCCACTTAGTCTACTCTTACGACACGCAGGGGAACATGGAGGAAGTATTCTAACCCCCTCCCTCAAGAGCTCATATGTATGTATATGTGTGTACATGTGTACATGTATGTGTATATGTATATGTATGTGTATATGTATTTATATGTATATATGTATGTATATGTGTATATGTATATGTATGTGCATGTCTATATGTATCAATAATTACTACTTTTGATTCATAACTCTATCTATATACAAAAGCTGTAGTAATGATGATGGTAATAATAATAATAATAATAATAATAATAATAATAATAATAGTAATAATAATAATGATAATAATAATAATAATGATAATAATAATAATAATGATGATAATAATAATCATGATGGTGGTAGCAATGGTTGTGATAATAGCGATAATGGATTAATTGACGTAATTCTCTCTCACGTACATAATTTGAAGGGTGGAGAAGGGGAAAGGCTTTCAGTCTTTCTCTTTCTTTTCCTTCCAAATTTATCCTCCATTATATGGCACTATGTTTATGTGTATGTATGTATGTATGTTCAGGTTTATATGTGTACGTATATGCAATTAAATACATGCACTTTCCTCTGCTGTGTTACCCTCAGATGACAATGATGTGTATGAGTATGCATGGATGTGTCTTTATCTGTAGTAAGGACGAATAACTCCTTTTGCTGAAATGAATACCACAAACTCTCTCTCTCTCTCTCTCTCTCTCTCTCTCTCTCTCTCTCTCTCTCTCTCTCTCTCTCTCTCTCTCTCTCTCTCTCTCTCTCTCTCTCTCTCTCTCTCTCTCTCTCTCTCTCTCTCTCTCTCTCTCTCTCTCTCTCCTTGATATGTATGGCCATGAAGCCCCAGTGGTGTTTCTATTGCTCATCTAATTAATGCATGCATATATATATATATATATATATATATATATATATATATATATATATATATATATATATATATATATATATATATATATATATATATATATGTGTGTGTGTGTGTATGTATGTGTGTATATATATATGTATGTACCTACTTATTATTCTAACCTGAAAATTGTTATTCTATATCTGCTTCAAATTGTCTGCAGTAGTACTGTTGAAAAGTGAAATGTAATTTAAATGATAGCACTCAACAAGGGCTATTGAAAATATTGTCACAATGATTACTCTTCAAGTACTCTTCAATTATTACACTATATTTTATTATTAATTACTTGCTATGATATTTAAAATTAATTGCAAATTCTATTAGTATGTTATTTATACATAACCACATAGATTGTAATGTTATCAACTGCAATATGACTGGGAGTGCCCATGTGCACATGTCCCCATGTACAGTTATCTGAATAAATAAAAAAAAAAAGTTTTGACCAAGGGTTTAGAATATATGTATAACCACATTTAAAGGTATATATGCAAAGACCATAAAGGGGAATTTGTTTACCGTATTTATGTAAATTAATAAGCAAATTTTCCCTGTCCTTAGATTGTAAATTTCTCATACAGAATAATAAACTTTTCCAGCGTAAAGGGTGTCTACGAATGTTTTACTTCTGAGGTGGCCAAACAGTCGATCGCGGCCACTTGTTTGGTCGATCGCCGTTCCCCCACACTTTGAACTGATTTTTACTTAATTTAGTTTAAACTGATTAAAATTTTTTTTATATAAGATGAATTCTGCATGCATGATATGCTATGCATATGTCTGTATATGTATAGACGTATAAATAACTATAGGAAACAAACTGGCATGCAAAAAAATTCTCATATACATGTGTATAAGCAACCTGGCTTGAAATATATTTAGAACATCCTGGGTCCCCCCCCAAAAAAAAAAGAAGGCTCTTTTTATCATTGTTACAGTTATTCATCAAGAATTAAGCTATAGCCCATAATTCCTCAGCCCTTTGGCTGCTTTACATTGAGAGTCTTCATTTTTGTCTCTAAATTGATCATCCAGAATATCTTTTCGTGCTGTAATCACTTTACCAAAAATTTCGGCTTCATATTGGACAAGGGTTCAGAGTTTATCCATTAATTATATGGCTTTCCACTGAAAACAAATTCAAGATTGTTCCGGTTTTACGTCACGGACTCCCTTCTCTACCAAGGGCTAGGACGGTTGCCTCCTTGCGAAGGACTTGTTTTGGCAGCTGTAATCGTTACCCTGAGTGCATGCCCTTGCTAACCTCAGAACGGGACGGGGCGCGAACCTCGACCTGACGCCTCAGAGTCGCCGACGCTACCGCTTGACCCAAGGTGACTACTGAAAACAAATTCAAGATTAAAGAACCTTTATGTTAAAGAGTTATACTCCCATTTAATATATATATATATATATATATATATATATATATATATATATATATATATATATATATATATATATATATATATATATATATATATATATATATATATATATATATATATATATATATATATATATATATATATATATATATATGTGTGATTACCTAATTGTGATTACCTAATTGTGTTTACGGGAAAGAGCCCAAAGCTCGTATCTTCCCGTCTCCTCATCGGTTCCATTTTTAGACTTAGTGATACTTATCATACCTGTCCTTAAAACTATGGATTGAGGTAGCATTAACTACCTCCTCGCTTAGCGAATTCCAATTATCAACTACTCTTACACTGAAAAAGTATTTCCTTACATCCTGCAAACAAGTTTTCTTCCGAAGCTTCAAACTATGACCTCTAGTTCTAGAGCCAGCCATATCGAAATATCGATCCCTATCCACTCTATCATAACCATGAAGGAATTTAAAGACTGTCACCATATCCCCCCTTACTCTTCTAGCTTCGAGTGATGGCAAGTCTAATTCCCTCAGCCTCTCATCATAACCGAGATTGCGTATTTCTGGCACCAGTTTCGTGGCATGTCTTTGAACTTTTTCAAGCTTAGCTATGTGCTTTTTCAAGTGCGGATTCCAAAAGGGGGCTGCATATTCGAGTTTTGGCCTCACATAGGTTACATAAATATTTCTGAACATTTCCTTGTCCATGTGCCTGAAGGCTACCCTTACATTTGATAAGAATGCATATGCTGCCCTTACTACGCCATTTATATGTATTTCTGGAGACAAATCTGCCAATATGTTTACTCCTAGATCTCTCTCATTTTCTGTCTCCTGAAGTTGTACTCCAGCCACCGAGTAGTCAAGCTTGGGCCTTCTTGCACTTGTACCCATTCTCATTACCTTACATTTTGAGGTATTGAATTTCATTAGCCACTTTTCTGACCACTCATGCAGATTATTTAGATCCTCCTGAAGTTCTCTACCATTGTTCTCGTTTTTTACTTTCTTCACAATCTTTGCATCATCTGCAAACATATTCATGAATGAATTTACAGACTCTGGTAGGTCATTTACATATACAAGGAACAAAAGTGGCCCTAAAACTGAACCCTGTGGAACTCCACTACTAACTCTTCTCCATTCAGACACTGAGTGTCTTACTCTAACCCTCTGTTCCCTTCCTTCTAAGTAAGTTTTTATCCATTCCAAGACATTTCCACCTATTCTAGCCATTGATTGCAGCTTCCTAATAAGTCTCCCATGTGGAACAGTGTCAAACGCTTTCTGGAAGTCTAGGAATATGCAATCTGCCCAGCCCTCTCTTTCCTGTAAGATTTGGCTCACCTCATCATAAAATTCTAATAAGTTTGTTACTGTTGATCTTCCTTCTCTGAAGCCATGTTGCCTCACTGACAAAAAGTTGAAGGATTCCAAGTGAAGAGAGATATGTTTCCTTAGTAGTTTCTCCATAAGTTTGCAAACTATGCTGGTCAAGGAAACTGGTCTATAGTTCAGAGCCGTATCCCTCCTTCCCTTTTTGAAGATAGGTATCACATTTGCTTGTTTCCAGCATCTTGGAATCTCCCCCGACTCCAATGACTCCTTAAATATGATACTTAGTGCCACTGATATTGTGTTTGCGCATTTTTTAAGCACATGAGGGGATATGTCATCAGGACCTGTAGCTTTATGAACATCTAAATCCATCAGCGCTTTGCATACCTCTGTGGCTGTAAGGTTGATGTTCTCTAATACCGGCCCTTGAGCTTCTATCACTGCAATCTGAGGGGGTGGGGTATTTTCTACTGTAAATACTGACTGAAACTCCTTGTTCAATTCTTTGCAGATCTCTTCGTCCGTCTCAGTGATGCTTCCATCCGCTCTCTTTAGCCTTAAAACCTGTTCTTTTACCTTCAGTTTTCCTCTGATAAAGCTGTGGAAAAGCTTGGGATTTTCTTTAGCCTTCCTGGTGATGTCCCTCTCATAATCTTTCTCTGCCTCTCTCCTTTTACTTAGGTAGTCGTTTCTTGCTCTTTTGTAGGTTTGCCAGGCATTTATGTTTTTTCTCCTCCTATACCTTTTCCAGCATTTGTCTCTCCACTCCTTAGCTCTTTTACACCCATTATCGAACCATTTCTCTCTGGCATGAATTACACCTACTTTGGTGACAGGTATGCAGCAATCTACTATCTTCCCATATTTCTCACAAAAGATGTCATACATTTCTTGTACAGATTTGTTGTAAAATAAGGTTCTCCAGTCAATAACTGCAAAAAGCTCATTCATTTTGATGTAATCTCCTTTCTGATAGTTCCTCCTCATGTCCTCAGTGCCTCTACTCTCAGGAAGAATGTCTTCAATGTTATACTCCATCAACAACACACAGTGGTCACTCTTTCCAATTGGTGGTTCATACTCAATATTTTCAATATCCAACACATTATCTGTGAACACCAGATCAAGTAGTGATGGCTCATCCCCACCCCTGGCTCTTGTTGGTTCCATTACATGTTGGTGTAGGAAATTCCCTTGTACGCAATCTAGGAATCTTGCCCCAAAGGAGTCCTCACCACTGTGTGGGTCAAGATTTATCCAATCTATCTCTTTATGATTAAAGTCTCCCATAATCAAAATCCTACATTTTTTCTCCCGCGCAATGTTAACAACTGAGTTTATGACTTCAATCGTACCTATATGACTTTCCTCATAAATTTCAAGCCTATTTTGGTTCCTTGGTGGGTTGTATACAACAGTTATTATAATGCTCTCTGACCCAGTATTTATGCGAGCAACAAGAAATTCCCTGAACTCACTTTCTATAGCCAAGTTTATCTCTTCAACTTGAATCCTCTCACTTATGAGCAGTGCTATCCCTCCACCAGTCCTCTCAGATCTTTCGACCCTTAGTATTCTGAAGCCCTTAGGAAAAACTGTGACACTGTTTATGTCCTCACTCAACTTAGTCTCTGTAATTGCTACTATATCTGCCTTACTGTTGTGAATCCTATCTTTTAATTCTACTGCCTTACCAGCTAATCCATCAGCATTTGTGTATAACAATCTTAATGAGGCCCCATCCCCTGATCTTCTGTCATTATCTTCTTTATCTCCCCTTTGTCTGGAAGTATTCCGTAACGAAAATTTTTCTTCTCTTCTTCATTTCTTTCATCATTTAACCTTCTTGCCTCTTGCAACAAGTTTTTGATCTTTCCCATCTCTTCCTGTGTTCTGTATCGTCTAATGAACACTTCTTTGCATTCTTGAAGGTCTTTTAGACTTTTTTTTCTCAACAATATTTCCCTACATGTCTCCCCTCTCTCAAAGGTTACTTTTGTTGGTCTCGGCTTTGTGTGTGTGTGTGTGTGTGTGTGTGATTACCTAATTGTGTTTACGGGAAAGAGCCCAAAGCTCGTATCTTCCCGTCTCCTCATCGGTTCCATTTTAGACTTAGTGATACTTATCATGCCTGTCCTTAAAACTATGGATTGAGATAGCATTAACTACCTCCTCGCTTAGCCAATTCCAATTATCAACTACTCTTACACTGAAAAAGTATTTCCTTACATCCTGCAAAGAAGTTTTCTTACGAAGCTTCAAACTATGACCTCTAGTTCTAGAGCCAGCCATATCAAAATATCGATCCCTATCCACTCTATCATAACCATGAAGGAATTTAAAGACTGTCACCATATCCCCCCCTCACTCTTCTAGCTTCGAGTGATGGTAAGTCTAATTCCCTCAGCCTCTCATCATAACTGAGATTGCGTATTTCTGGCACCAGTTTCGTGGCATGTCTTTGAACTTTTTCAAGCTTAGCTATGTGCTTTTTCAAGTGCGGATTCCAAAAGGGGGCTGCATATTCGAGTTTTGGCCTCACATAGGTTACATAAATATTTATGAACATTTCCTTGTCCATGTGCCTGAAGGCTACCCTTACATTTGATAAGAATGCATATGCTGCCCTTACTATGCCATTTATATGTATTTCTGGAGACAAATCTGCCAGTATATTTACTCCTAGATCTCTCTCATTTTCTGTCTCTTGAAGTTGTACTCCAGCCACCGAGTAGTCAATCTTGGGCCTTCTTGCACTTGTACCCATTCTCATTACCTTACATTTTGAAGTATTGAATTTCATTAGCCACTTTTCTGACCACTCATGCAGATTATTTAGATCCTCCTGAAGTTCTCTACCATTGTTCTCGTTTTTTACTTTCTTCATAATCTTTGCATCATCTGCAAACATATTCATGAATGATTTTACAGACTCTGGTAGGTCATTTACATATACAAGGAACAAAAGTGGCCCTAAAACTGAACCCTGTGGAACTCCACTACTAACTCTTCTCCATTCAGACACTGAGTGTCTTACTCTAACCCTCTGTTCCCTTCCTTCTAAGTAAGTTTTTATCCATTCCAAAACATTTCCACCTATTCTAGCCATTGATTGCAGCTTCCTAATAAGTCTCCCATGTGGAACAGTGTCAAACGCTTTCTGGAAGTCTAGGAATATGCAATCTGCCCAGCCCTCTCTTTCCTGTAAGATTTGGCTTACCTCATCATAAAATTCTAATAAGTTTGTTACTGTTGATCTACCTTCTCTGAAGCCATGTTGCCTCACTGACAAAAAGTTGAAGGATTCCAAGTGAAGAGAGATATGTTTCCTTAGTAGTTTCTCCATAACTTTGCAAACTATGCTGGTCAAGGAAACTGGTCTATAGTTCAGAGCCGTATCCCTCCTTCCCTTTTTGAAGATAGGTATCACATTTGCTTGTTTCCAGCATCTTGGAATCTCCCCCGACTCCAGTGACTCCATAAATATGATACTTAGTGCCACTGATATTGTGTTTGCGCATTTTTTAAGCACATGAGGGGATATGTCATCAGGACCTGTAGCTTTATGAACATCTAAATCCATCAGCGCTTTGCATACCTCTGTGGCTGTAAGGTTGATGTTCTCTAATACCGGCCCTTGAGCTTCTATCACTGCAATCTGAGGGGGTGGGGTATTTTCTACTGTAAATACTGACTGAAACTCCTTGTTCAATTCTTTGCAGATCTCTTCATCCGTCTCAGTGATGCTTCCATCCGCTCTCTTTAGCCTAAAAACCTGTTCTTTTACCTTCAGTTTTCCTCTGATAAAGCTGTGGAAAAGCTTGGGATTTTCTTTAGCCTTCCTGGTGATGTCCCTCTCATAATCTCTCTCTGCCTCTCTCCTTTTACTTAGGTAGTCATTTCTTGCTCTTTTGTAGGTTTGCCAGGCATTTATGTTTTTTCTCCTCCTATACCTTTTCCAGCATTTGTCTCTCCACTCCTTAGCTCTTGTACACCCATTATCGAACCATTTCTCTCTGGCATGAATTACACCTACTTTGGTGACAGGTATGCAGAAATCTACTATCTTCCCATATTTCTCACAAAAGATGTCATACATTTCTTGTACAGATTTGTTGTAAAATAAGGTTCTCCAGTCAATAACTGCAAAAAGCTCATTTATTTTGATGTAATCTCCTTTCGGATAGTTCCTCCTCATGTCCTCAGTGCCTCTACTCTCAGGAAGAATATCTTCAATGATATACTCCATCAACAACACACAGTGGTCATTCTTTCCAATTGGTGGTTCATACTCAATATTTTCAATATCCAACACATTACCTGTGAACACTAGATCAAGTAGTGATGGCTCATCCCCACCCCTGGCCCTCGTTGGTTCCATTACATGTTGGTGTAGGAAAGTCCCTTGTACGCAATCTAGGAATCTTGCCCCGAATGAGTCCTCACCACTGTGTGGGTCAAGATTTATCCAATCTATCTCTTTATGATTAAAGTCTCCCATAATCAAAATCCTACATTTTTTTCCCGTGCCATGTTAACAACTGAGTTTATGACTTCAATAGTACCTATATGACTTTCCTCATAAACTTCAAGCCTATTTTGTTTCCTTGGTGGGTTGTATACAAGTTATTATAATGCTCTCTGACCCAGTATTTATGCGAGCAATGTGTGTGTGTGTGTGTGTGTTTGTGTGTGTAAACGGATAAGTGCATGACAATGAAGATATTAGTCGTTATTTAAAAAAAAATAATGAGGACATTACATTTCGTTAACCTTTTGCTAATGCATTGTTCTCCGCATAATGAAAGTAATATATATATTAGCAATTGGAGCTGTAATATCGAGGTCGAAAGATCGGTTCCCGTCGAAGACCGAGTGTTTAAGCTGTTTACTGGCAGGAACTGCTGTAGTTGGACACCACAGTGGGGGGGTTGGGGCTTGCCCTGGCTGACAAATACCCATTGTATTGAAATGGAAATAAAGTTTGTTTGTTATTCAATAATGTGTTTCTCCCCCATTCATAAATATATCATGTTTTTAACTTATGTCTTTTATTCTTTTTTGCAGAGTGCGTATGAGATGCCTATTTCAAGAGGTGTGGTGGTGAATATGATGTCACCATAATCTCAGTATTGATCCCTCAGGTAGTGCCAGAACTTGTTTTCACCTCACAATTAACAGGTTTTCTGCCCCTCCTGTGCTTCCCTAGAGCTCGGAAATTCGTTACAGAAAATCTTGTTTAGTCGACTTGAGCCATGGGCACATGGCTCCTTGACTATCCACACTAGAGGTGAGACAGGCACACTTGAAATAGTTTCCACATCTGAATCACTGGAGCCTTTTATATTTTCATCTGATATATAAATGTTGGGTTCTTGTGCATTGGTTAAAGATCCTTAGTGACATCGCCCAGACAATACTATGTGCCAACAATTACTCAAAAAAGTGATCGGATAATCATTCTAAATGTCATTGACATCACAAAATAAATATAGGAAATGGTTTACCAGCCTTTGACTCAACCGTCTCTCAGAGTAGTTTTAGGCTGTAGATCTGGTCTAAACCGAAGAGTTAAATGACTCAAACAGCTGCATGTTGGTAAGGAAAAGCCTCAGTGTGAGATGAAAGATTAAATATGTGGTACAAATCGGCCAGGAAGTGAATATGTGTGTTCAGTGATATAGTGCATCATAGTTTTAGCTCAGCTGCCAAAAAAAAAATAAAAAAATTGAAGTATATTTTACGTAAGTCCAACTGATGAGAAATAGGCCTTTATTTTGAAAATAAAGAATTCTGTTTGTATGATATAAATGCTAAACCCAGTGCTATCTCTATAGATATTTCGTCTAGGTTACTTTTTGTAAAGAGGTCATCCATTAAATAGTGCCTTCTTTGTGCCTTTTCTAAGTCATTCCTAATATATATAGCCTGAGCGAAAATTTCATGAATATAGTGTTTGATGTATCATATTTAATCAGTGCCTCTACCCTTATTTTAACGTTCAGAGTGAAAATAGCAAATCTTCGTCGATAAAGATTATCTTCCTTTACTCTCTATTGCCACTGAAAGACATCTAAACAAAATTTGATAACAACAAAGATATTCTGGGAAAAAAGGCGATATTGAAAAGAGACAAAAAAATTTATTGGTAGTGGTTTAGGCCGTTTCTGTGGAATATTCGTATTATATTCAAATATAGTCAAATAAAGCGAAAGAAGAAACTAATAAAGACTCGGAAGTCCTCTCGGCACTATTTATACAGCCTCATATTTACTGTATTCGGTATTGCGGAGCCGTCAACATGGATAAATTAACCACGAAAATGTCGTCGACTCCTCCCAAGGATTACCGACGAGAGATCGACGCCATCTACCCAGAGCCCCTGTCCAGGCTCAATCGGATAGTGGAGCCACATCCTCACTCCTACAAAAGAGCCATCAAGAAAAAGATGAACAGGAGTGGAAGATATAGGACAACGCCTGTTACTTTTGACGAGATTAAGGTCAGTTGGCAATGTGCCTTGTACCATAGGCTTCTGTCTACAATACTGAGTAGCTGTGGCAGTCAGTATGCATTATCCATTTTCACTTGTTTTAGACTTCCTCCATCTAACTCTGGTATTCTGAAGATATCATTAGCCAATTTTATTGCGACTAATAAACTAAAACTTTATTTTTTTTTCCTAAAATAAAATCAAAATAAGCAGCATTGTTTTTCCTTTCTATTTATTTGGGAAAAAGAGGACATTAAAGTGGTTTGATCTTTTCATTGTAACCTTACCTTTTCTTGGACTGAAGAAATAATATTAACATTTTTATCTATAATCATTCAGTTCAGATATTGTTCTCTCTCTCTCTCTCTCTCTCTCTCTCTCTCTCTCTCTCTCTCTCTCTCTCTCTCTCTCTCTCTCTCTCTCAAATTTAACTGAGGTTAGTAAGGGCATACACTCAGGGTAACGATTACATCTGCCAAAACAAGTCTTTCGTAAGAAGGCAACCGTCCTAGCCCTTAGTAGAAAAGGGAGTTCGAGACGTAAAACCGAATCCATGTGATATCCCATGGGTCTTGACGTGTTTTGGCTCTCGAATTCAAGCACTGTTACTTAATGTTTCAGTATTTATAAAATTA
>JAXCGZ010017201.1:0-7500 GCA_037179515.1 Halocaridina rubra | reverse complement strand
AAAGACGAGCTTTGGGCTCTTTCCCGTAAGCACAATTAGGTAATCACACACACACACACACACACACACACACACACACACACACACACACACACACACACACACACACACAGGAGACGGGAAAATACGAGCTTTGGGCTCTTTCCCGTAAGCGCAATTAGGTAATCACACACACACACACACACACACACACACACACACACACACACACACACACACACACACACACACAAAATTCGAATATGCAGCCCCCTTTTGGAATCCGCACTTGAAAAAGCACATAGCTAAGCTTGAAAAAGTTCAAAGACATGCCACGAAACTGGTGCCAGAAATACGCAATCTCGGTTATGATGAGAGGCTGAGGGAATTAGACTTGCCATCACTCAAAGCTAGAAGAGTGAGGGGGGATATGGTGACAGTGTTTAAATTCCTTCATGGTTATGATAGAGTGGATAGGGATCGATATTTCGATATGGCTGGCTCTAGAACTAGAGGTCATAGTTTGAAGCTTCGTAAGAAAACTTGTTTGCAGGATGTAAGGAAATACTTTTTCAGTGTAAGAGTAGTTGATAATTGGAATTGGCTAAGCGAGGAGGTAGTTAATGCTATCTCAATCCATAGTTTTAAGGACAGGTACGATAAGTATCACTAAGTCTAAAAATGGAACCGATGAGGAGACGGGAAGATACGAGCTTTGGGCTCTTTCCCGTAAACACAATTAGGTAATCACAATTAGGTAATCACACACACACACACACACACACACACACCCAGGAGACGGGAGGATACGAGCTTTGGGCTCTTCCCCGTAAGCACAATTAGGTAATCTCACACACACACACACACACACTCTCTCTCTCTCTCTCTCTCTCTCTCTCTCCTCTCTCTCTCTCTCTCTCTCTCTCTCTCTCTCTCTCTCTCTCTCTCTCTCTCACACACACACACACACACACAGATACAGAACACAGGAAGAGATGGGAAAGATCAAAAACTTGTTGCAAGAGGCAAGAAGGTTAAATGATGAAAGAAATGAAGAAGAGAAGAAAAATTTTCGTTACAGAATACTTCCAGACAAAGGGGAGATAAAGAAGATAATGACAGAAGATCAGGGGATGGGGCCTCATTAAGATTGTTATACACATATGCTGATGGATTAGCTGGTAAGGCAGTAGAATTAAAAGATGGGATTTACAACAGTAAGGCAGATATAGTAGCAATTACAGAGACTAAGTTGAGTGAGGACATAAACAGTGTCACAGTTTTTCCTAAGGGCTTCAGAATACTAAGGGTTGAAAGATGTGAGAGGACTGGTGGAGGGATAGCACTGCTCATAAGTGAAAGGATTCAAGTTGAAGAAATAAACTTGGCTATAGAAAGTGAGTTCAGGGAATTTCTTGTTGCTCGCATAAATACTGGGTCAGAGAGCATTATAATAACTGTTGTATACAACCCACCAAGGAACCAAAATATGCTTGAAATTTATGAGGAAAGTCATATAGGTACTATTGAAGTCATAAACTCAGTTGTTAACATGGCACGGGAGAAAAAATGTAGGATTTTGATTATGGGAGACTTTAATCATAAAGAGATAGATTGGATAAATCTTGACCCACACAGTGGTGAGGACTCATTCGGGGCAAGATTCTAGATTGCGTACAAGGGAATTTCCTACACCAACATGTAATGGAACCAACAAGAGCCAGGGGTGGGGATGAGCCATCACTACTTGATCTAGTGTTCACAGATAATGTGTTGGATATTGAAAATATTGAGTATGAACCACCAATTGGAAAGAGTGACCACTGTGTGTTGTTGATGGAGTATATCATTGAAGATATTCTTCCTGAGAGTAGAGGCACTGAGGACATGAGGAGGAACTATCGGAAAGGAGATTGCATCAAAATGAATGGGCTTTTTGCAGTTATTGACTGGAGAACCTTATTTTACAACAAATCTGTACAAGAAATGTATGACATCTTTTGTGAGAAATATGGGAAGATAGTAGATTGCTGCATACCTGTCACCAAAGTAGGTGTAATTCATGCCAGAGAGAAATGGTTCGATAATGGGTGTAAAAGAGCTAAGGAGTGGAGAGACAAATGCTGGAAAAGGTATAGGAGGAGAAAAAACATAAATGCCTAGCAAACCTACAAAAGAGCAAGAAATGACTACCTAAGTAAAAGGAGAGAGGCAAAGAGAGATTATGAGAGGGACATCACCAGGAAGGCTAAAGAAAATCCCAAGCTTTTCCACAGCTTTATCAGAGGAAAACTGAAGGTAAAAGAACAGGTTTTAAGGCTAAAGAGAGCGGATGGAAGCATCACTGAGACGGACGAAGAGATCTGCAAAGAATTGAACAAGGAGTTTCAGTCAGTATTTACAGTAGAAAATACCCCACCCCCTCAGATTGCAGTGATAGAAGCTCAAGGGCCGGTATTAGAGAACATCAACCTTACAGCCACAGAGGTATGCAAAGCGCTGATGGATTTAGATGTTCATAAAGCTACAGGTCCTGATGACATATCTCCTCATGTGCTTAAAAAATGCGCAAACACAATATCAGGGGCACTAAGTATCATATTTAAGGAATCACTGGAGTCGGGGGAGATTCCAAGATGCTGGAAACAAGCAAATGTGATACCTATCTTCAAAAAGGGAAGGAGGGATACGGCTCTGAACTATAGGCCAGTTTCCTTGACCAGCATAGTTTGCAAAGTTATGGAGAAACTACTAAGGAAACATATCTCTTTTCACTTGGAATCCTTCAACTTTTTGTCAGTGAGGTAACATGGCTTCAGAGAAGGTAGATCAACAGTAACAAACTTATTAGAATTTTATGATGAGGTAAGCCAAATCTTACAGGAAAGAGAGGGCTGGGCAGATTGCATATTCCTAGACTTCCAGAAAGCGTTTGACACTGTTCCACATGGGAGACTTATTAGGAAGCTGCAATCAATGGCTAGAATAGGTGGAAATGTCTTGGAATGGATAAAAACTTACTTAGAAGGAAGGGAACAGAGGGTTAGAGTAAGACACTCAGTGTCTGAATGGAGAAGAGTTAGTAGTGGAGTTCCACAGGGTTCAGTTTTAGGGCCACTTTTGTTCCTTGTATATGTAAATGACCTACCAGAGTCTGTAAATTCATTCATGAATATGTTTGAAGATGATGCAAAGATTGTGAAGAAAGTAAAAAACGAGAACAATGGTAGAGAACTTCAGGAGGATCTAAATAATCTGCATGAGTGGTCAGAAAAGTGGCTAATGAAATTCAATACCTCAAAATGTAAGGTAATGAGAATGGGTACAAGTGCAAGAAGGCCCAAGCTTGACTACTCGGTGGCTGGAGTACAACTTCAAGAGACAGAAAATGAGAGAGATCTAGGAGTAAAAATACTGGCAGATTTGTCTCCAGAAATACATATAAATGGCGTAGTAAGGGCAGCATATGCATTCTTATCAAATGTAAGGGTAGCCTTCAGGCACATGGACAAGGAAATGTTCAGAAATATTTATGTAACCTATGTGAGGCCAAAACTCGAATATGCAGCCCCCTTTTGGAATCCGCACTTGAAAAAGCACATAGCTAAGCTTGAAAAAGTTCAAAGACATGCCACGAAACTGGTGCCAGAAATACGCAATCTCGGTTATGATGAGAGGCTGAGGGAATTAGACTTGCCATCACTCGAAGCTAGAAGAGTAAAGGGGGATATGGTGACAGTGTTTAAATTCCTTCATGGTTATGATAGAGTGGATAGGGATCGATATTTCGATATGGCTGGCTCTAGAACTAGAGGTCATAGTTTGAAGCTTCGTAAGAAAACTTGTTTGCAGGATGTAAGGAAATACTTTTTCAGTGTAAGAGTAGTTGATAATTGGAATTGGCTAAGCGAGGAGGTAGTTAATGCTATCTCAATCCATAGTTTTAAGGACAGGTACGATAAGTATCACTAAGTCTAAAATGGAACCGATCAGGAGACGGGAAGATACGAGCTTTGGGCTCTTTCCCGTAAACACAATTAGGTAATCACAATTAGGTAATCACACACACACACACACTTGAAAAAGCACATAGCTAAGCTTGAAAAAGTTCAAAGACATGCCACGAAACTGGTGCCAGAAATACGCAATCTCAGTTATGATGAGAGGCTGAGGGAATTAGACTTACCATCACTCGAAGCTAGAAGAGTGAGGGGGGATATGGTGACAGTGTTTAAATTCCTTCATGGTTATGATAGAGTGGATAGGGATCGATATTTTGATATGGCTGGCTCTAGAACTAGAGGTCATAGTTTGAAGCTTCGTAAGAAAACTTGTTTGCAGGATGTAAGGAAATACTTTTTCAGTGTAAGAGTAGTTGATAATTGGAATTGGCTAAGCGAGGAGGTAGTTAATGCTATCTCAATCCATAGTTTTAAGGACAGGTATGATAAGTATCACTAAGTCTAAAAATGGAACCGATCAGGAGACGGGAAGATACGAGCTTTGGGCTCTTTCCCGTAAACACAATTAGGTAATCACAATTAGGTAATCACACGGATCACCTTAAATTAACTAGATGTCAGGGATCCATTACTGCTGCCAGAAAAGACGAGGTAAAGTTTTTGAAGGTGTCTTTACTGAAGATCACGATTCAGTTTTTTGAACTCATATGTATGGCGCGTTGTGTCATCCCGTAAAGTCTGTATATTGGCGCAAATTCTGAAGGTATGCCTTCCAGTCACCATCAAGCTCTTGTGACTGAAAATCCCATCAGAACCCTTTACATAGCAGAATAAACAACCCATATCCCTTGCAAACGTGCCTTCAAAGCAGTTGCCGTCTTGAGATTTGATCATCTGATTAACCAAATCCTTCTTCACATTCGTATGAATGTTAAGGTCATTAGCGATAGACATGTAAGCTAATTAGAGGAAAAATTTGAAAATAATTTTTGTAAATCTAATTGGAGATAATTTTGTCAAACTAACAATGAGAAAAACATTTTTAGTAAACTTTCACATTGAGACGAAGTAGTAGCCTTCAGCTGTGGATCCAGCTTTTGTATTGGGTCAAGTGAGGATGTACACATTGATACTCGGCATACTAGTCAACCATATAAATGCCGAAAAAAGAAATAATTATTTTATTGCTCTTTTAGGATGTGTATTTGCTGGTTCATCATTTAAAATTTATTTCTTTATGTATCTGGAAAGTGCTGTAGCAAGACTGGCTAAATATATAGACAGTAGAATAATGAAATCTGCCAAAGGATATTTATTCTTATTATATATTTTTTTCTGAATACATAAGTAAAATAGACACATTCTTTGCTAATTGCAGCACCTATCAATGTCTGTCCAGTGTTTCGGACGTTTTTAAATGGCGAGCTAACTTTCATCACAGCTCTTAATAAAATCCATTACAGTATGAATAGGGATGTTAATTAAAAATGAAGCTCTCCCAAGCTTATCCATATTGCCTGTATTTACGGATTTCCAAAGATTCATAAGGATAATTGCTCCCTCCGCCCTATTGTCTTCGGTCTTAAGTCCCCCACGAAAAAAATCCTATCTTTGCTTTGTCAAGCTTTGGGCGAGTATGTGAAGGATAATTGCTCCCTCCGCCCTATTGTCTTCTTAAGTCCCCCACGAAAAAAAAAATATGTATCTTTACCTTACCAAAGTTTGGACGAGTATGTGAAGGATAATTGCCCCCTCCGCTCTATTGTCGTCGGTCTTAAGTCCCCCACGAAAAAAAATATATCTTTACCTTACCAAACTTTGGGCGAGTATGTGGGTGTTGTGTCAGAGCCTCATTTAAATAACTGAAATGAAAGTCTTAGACAATTTGAGAAAAATTGGTTGAGTCTTTTAGCCATAAAGCAAGTTGTGATGTAGTCGCTTTCTTTACCAATGTCGCCCTAGAGAAAATCTTTTTCATTCGTACCAATTCGAGGAGAAGTTATTTTCATTTGAATTTCCTACATACATATACACTTGCCTCATTTCCCCTTGTAAGGGGGTGGCATAGCAAAAAAACGCGCATTCACCACAATCCACACACACCTCAACCACTCCTCTTAGCTCAAACATTATGTGAGCTAAATTATGCGTTGCCGACACTTTCTCTTCCTATAATGGATCCTGTTACAAGCAAACTTATGAAGCGGCTATGGCCTCTTCCCTCTTCCTTTTAATTGCCAGTTATTATATGGAAGTTTAAGGAGCTTCCTTTTTTCCAGGCATCATTGCCCCGATTTCAGAATAGTTTTTTGGGAAACATATGTTGATGATATCTTTGCCTTATTTAACTACCCAGACGATATTGCCCTCCACGATTGCTCAGCAAACTTGATAATTTAGAACTTACTATAAAGTTCACCTCTAAACAACCGATAATAACGAAAAAAAAAAAACTTTCTTAGATGACCACATGTTCCTTTCCGATTATAATTCCTGATCTCATGTTTTTCGTGAATTCTTCCATACCAGTTCTTGTATTCATGTCTTTTCTTTCCATAATTCAAAAGTAGACATCTGCCAAAACAAGTCCTTCGTAAGAAGGCAGCCGTCCTAGCCCTTAGTAGAAAAGGGAGTTCGTGACGTAAAACCGAATCCATCAAAGTAGCGTCTTTGTGGGATTCTTTCTACAAATTCTTAGGACCTTTAACCCAATCTTTTTAGGCCAAGAAATTTCCTCTGTCATGAACAGATTCAAACATTTAGGTCACACAACCTTGTATGGGCGAAAACTATCCTTTATAATTCCTCCCAACTGAATAATTGGAATCTTCAAACCATGAGGTTGTAAAATTACCACTTGGTCATATAAACTAGAAAATGTAGCCGACCAATTAAATAATCCCGCTTTTAAATTTGCATTTCATTTCAAGTTATACTATCAAGAGAACTGTTTGTGGAAATAAATGTGAACCCCCAACCCCCTCTGCTAACGACTGTCCAGGAGTGTACGTTATTAAAGATAAAGATTTTAATTTTCCTTATGTTGGAAAAACTGTAATATATGTGTATATATATATATATATATGTGTGTGTGTGTGTGTGTGTGTGTGTGTGTGTGTGTGTGTGTGTGTGTGTGTGTGTGTGTGTGTGTGTGTGTGTGTGTGTAAAAGCCAGTGGGCAGGTTATTCAAACTATTTTAGATTTTTCCTTCATTTAGATCAATTTACATACCTGTTGATATCCCCTATGTGGTAACCCTTGTCAGCTTAGCCGACAACGGGACGTATAGTTGAACAGTACCTTCACAAGTTCGACTTCTATACAGCCATAATTACTCTTCCTCCCACTCTTATACAATATATATATATATATATATATATATATATATATATATATATATATATATATATATATATATATATATATATATATATATATATATGTATATATATATATATATATATATATATATATATATATATATATATATATATATATATGTGGTAAACACATCATAAAAAAATGTGTAAAAAAAGAAATAATTACAAACATAATCATT
>JAXCGZ010017200.1:102500-105533 GCA_037179515.1 Halocaridina rubra | reverse complement strand
CAGAGGAAAGGGAAATTGAACCTTCCCCAAAGAGTAATGACAAGGGATATTGAACCTTTCCCTTAATGTGACGAAAAGGGAAATTAAACTTTCCCCATAATGTAGCCTGCATACTAACTGTATAAATATATTTTTTTTTTGTCTTCTCTTATCAGGTCTCATTGTTTTTAGCTCATAAATTTTAAGTTAAGAAAGCCTCAATGCCTCCATTAGAAGTAGTCATATACAGGGGATCCCCGATTTGAGACAGGATTCCATTCCTGACAGCTGTTGTAACCCAGCTTTCATCATAAGTAGGATAACACCCAAATTCGAACCTAGGTCTACCACCAAATGCTCTAAAACAGAAAAATAATCTAAGTTCTTAATCTAAAACATAAAAACAGTAAAAGTACACTATATAGTAATACTTACCTTTACTTGTGTAATATAAGACATAAAAATAGTAAATGTACACTATATAGTATCGCTTACCTTTACTCGTGTGGTCGGTTTGCTGACTGGAAGGAGCGTTACTAGGGAGAGACAGACAGGCCTATAAGCAAGAGGAAGCTGGAGAGGCAGGTGCTGAGGGGACTGGGGCAGGTGAGTCTGGAGAGGCAAAAAAAAACCTGCAATAGATGCTGGAGATACTGGGACAGGTGAGTCTATAGAGGCACCTGAGGTAGAAGGTGCAGGATATGTTGGTGGGGGTTCTAGCTTCAAGAAGAACTGGCAGAGGTGAGTCTGGAAGGATGCCCTTTTCTTCTCCTCTCATATTTCCTTGTAACACCCGCAAGGGAATTAATGATCACTTTGGCAACCATAGTGTACCTGGCCGTGTTGGGGTCCTGAGCCTCGAGCTTTGGCAAATCTTCCTCAGTCAGGGCAAAAGATTCTTCCAATTTCCTGGTTGTGAATCTCTTGGGCTTTGGGCTTGGTATTTCTTCATCCTCTTCAAGTATCTGCTTCTCAAGTTGACTGAGGTCCTCAGGAGATAACTCCTCTTCATGAGATTACCGCTGTTTTTTTTACATCATCAGGTTCCACCTCCAGCTTGCGCTCCTTATTCAGGGCAACTATGATATTGGTGACAGCCTCAACTGTCTCTTCAAAGCCACAGAGGTCATTCACAAAATAGGGGCACAGTTTCTTCCATACCCCATTCAAGTTCATCTGCCTAACATCCCCCAAGAATCAGCAATGTACTTGACAGCCTGAAAAATATTGTACGACTTCCAAAACTCCTTGAGAATATCAAGTTCTAGTCATTCTCAGTTGCCCTGAGAACATAGAGAAAGTCCATTGGAGGTAATCGGGCTTGAAAGAGACAATTACCCCCTGATCCATTGGCTGTAACAGGGAAATGGTATTAGGTGGAAGGTTAAATCACCTTTACACTAGGATGATAGTCACCCAAATGGTGAGGGTGTCCAGGGGCATTGTCCAGAACTAGCAACATCTTAAAGGGCAGACCCTTGGAAGCACAGTGCCTCTCCACTTCTGGCAAAATATGGTTGCTGAACCAGTCCTCAAATATCTGAAGGGTTATCCAAGCCTTCTTGTTCGATTTCCAGATGACTGGCAGTTGACCCTTCCAAATGTTCTTGAGTGCCCTTGGATTATCTGCTAATTAAACCAACAAGGGCTTCACCTTGAAGTCTCCAGCAACATTAGCACTAAAAGCAAAGTCAGTCTCTCCTTGAAGACTTTATGGCCTGGTGCTGTCTTCTCCTCCTTGGTGATGTATGTGTGAATAGGTGTACACTTCCAGAACAAGCCAGATTCATCAATGTTAAATACTGATTCGGCATGGTAACCCCCCTCCCTAATTATATCTGCTAACACACTGGAAAACTCTTTTGCTGTATTTTCATCACGCAAATTAGGTCATGCTAATTAGCACAACTCTTAAAACGATTAAAGCAACCTCTACTGGCCACAAACTCTTCACCTTCACTCCCTTCCCCTTTTCACTTTTCACGGCATCAAACAAGCTTTTAGTCTTTCCTGCGGGCCACAAGTGGAAGGTCCGCTCACCCTCAAGGGTGAACATCCAACAAACAAACAAAAAAAAGCTTTTAGTCTTTTCCTGTATCAACATGAGGCTCACTGGGATACGTTATTGATGCTGGTCATCAAAGTAAAGCACTAAAAATCTCTCCATCTTCATCATAAGGCCATTACGCTGCTTAATAATCATAGTGGACATCATAGGAGCACAAGTTTTTGTATGTTAAAAGATACAATCTTTATCTTTAATGATCGTGTCCACGATCGAGCGAGCTAACCCCAGTGAGCGGCCAACGTTTTATAGCATATTCTCCCTTTTCTGAGTGTTTTACTAGTTCAACTTAAAGTTCCAGGGTGATGGCTTTCCTTTCCTTCAAAGCACTGCCATCAGAAATATTGTCACTATGTTAGGGAGACACAGTAAGGTTAATAATGAGCAAACACGAGCAAAACCATTGAGAGAGCAGGGTGAGAGGAAACTGAATGATGGTTCTTCATTTTCTTCTGTCTAATGTTGCATGACGATGCATTATTTTGCAATGCTCAGCAAACTTTTTTGCATGAAGATTGTATGTACAGCTATGTATTTGGTAATTTTGTAAATAAGCTAAATATAATTCCTTCTAATATCTAAATGCATAACCATATAAATATATTAAATCATTTACTAGATATATGTATATGCAATAATGTCCCATGCCAAGGAATACGTCAGCCATGCTAAACAAACTTTTCCACATAAAACCATATTTATAGTTATGTGTTTGGTAATATTGTAAATAAATTCAATATTATCCTTCAAATAACCAAATACATAAACATATAAGTAAATTAAGCCATTAACTTTATATGTACAAATATGGCAGTGCTGCTAACTTTGTAGTCATCTGCCGCACTCACAAACCATTAATCTCCTGCAGTTTGAATTTACCACACAAGGCAGGTAGGTAAAAAAATTGCTTTATTAATTATTTATTAATAACTTATGGGCCTATGTCGTAACAGTGGAATCGCGCAATTCGGGGACTGTGTAAACTGGGG